>CM052144.1:3101480-3173878 GCA_028454255.1 Halictus ligatus | reverse complement strand
AGTATCGGAATGAACGATGTTACAGAAACACCAAGGAAAAATAACATGTTAGATACGTTCTGGGATGTAGGAGAACTATGCATCTCTATAATGTGACACGTTGTACAGCCATATGTCAAATTGCCACTTGGTATTCCTGTGACTATGTATTTGCATGTCTATGCGTCGTGTTGCGGGAAAGTACCATTCGCGTTACACGAGTATTGCTACAATTTCGGAACCACGTTGCATTAGCATCACGTTGTGGGAGAGTTAATTGAAAGATGGCTGGACGTTTTCGAATCTAGCCTCCACTGTTTACACATAAAATATTATAACAAAATCACGGGAGATTATTTTACCCCAGCCTTTGACGACAGATTAATTTCGATATCGCTGGATCCCTGCACTCGTACATCATTATCGTTCTCGTTCACTGTAGCACGTTTCGACGATATTATTTATTCCGAAATTTTCCATTTTGTCGAGTGCACTGTTCGAATTTACGTCCGACGAAACTCTCGAATTTGCTCTATGCACGTTAACATACACGCGCGTCTTCGATTTTACAAGCGCTTTTGAATTTCACCGTGGCTCATAATTTCCATGCCTCTATGCGGGCCAACCAGTTCTACCGGTTTTAATCCTTTAATCGTTATTGTACTTATTGACGCACGGACTCGTGCCGGACCCAACGAACTGTTATTATTGAATAAATTACACACGTATCGGCAGATATTGTTATTATCCGCTAAATAACCAGCTTCTCGAATTACACCGATCCCCGTCCAATACACATTAAAGCTCGTGCAATACACCGTAATCCGGGTACGGCCGCGATATTTATTATGATCGGCCATTCGCGCGAGAATTTAAACGTTCCCGGTAACTTCACACCGGGAATCCTGTTCGACGCGCGTCCGAACGTTTTCACGGAGCCGGGAATTGTTGGCGTCGCGGCGCACGGCTGTCGACACCGCAAACACATTCGATGCCTACTCAATAACTCGGTAAAGTGTAGCTTTTTACGTAACCGCTCTTTTCCGCGCGCCGCGGAGGACTCGACAGCGTGTATTGTTTACCTTTGACTTTTTCCACCGCGCCACCGCCATTTCCCGGGCGAACCCCGACGTGAAACCGGAGAAACGCCGCTTTTCACCGGAACTATCGTTTTCTTCGTTTCCGTTTTCGTTTCCGCTTCGAGGGACACGACCGCAAAGGCCGGCGCGCAACACTCGCCATCGTGAGCCAACCCCGACCACCGAATAATGTTGAAAATGTTTCGTGGAATCGCCGGCTCTGGAAATTTCTGCCCGACAGGAAAAATCGTTTTAGGGTATACCCGTGCGGCAACGCGGCGCCTCTGCAGAAAATAATGGCCGTTGTTCGAACCGTTTAAGTATTTCCGGTTGGGAATTGTTCGATTAATGGAGTACAGTACCGTTTCGATGTACGTGAAAAACTTATCCCCACTACTAACGTGCCTGTTCAGAGGTCTAGAAACGTTTTTAATTATTTTCGTGAAGATTTTACCAACACACTAGTGACGTTTTCCCGATTAAAATGATACCAAACACGGTACGAGTTAGTTCATATTCATTCGTTTAATTTTCAGTGGAACCTATACAATATAATTTCAGTGAAACCTCCGAACCGACGATATTTCGTCACGAATATATCGGTAAAAAGTGTTCCGATTTTTTAAAAAAGAATTTCTAACACTTTCGACCAGAGTATCTCTTAAGTAGTACAGTAAACAGTATGAAAGGATTGTACGTAAAATTGAAGAAGTTTTTCACAGAACTTATCCCCACTACAAACGTGCCTGTTCAGAGGTCTACAAATTTTTTCGTTTTTAATTATTTGAGTGAAGGTTTTACCAACACACTAGTGACGTTTTCCCGATTAAAATGATACCAAACACGGTACGAGTTAGTTCATATTCATTCGTTTAATTTTCAGTGAAACCTATATAATATTATTTCAATAAAACCTCCATACCGACGATATTCCATCACAAATAGATCGGTGAAAAGTTTCCCAATTTTTTAAAAAAGAATTTCTAACTCTTTCGACCAGATTATCTCTTAAGTGGTACAGTAAGCAGTATGAGAGGATTGTACGTAAAATTGGAAAAACGCTATACCTAATGAAGTAATGTAACTGTGACAACTGTTGGCAGAAGAATTAATGGTAGTTAACGTTAACGGGGACCACAGCAGCAACTACGTACGCGTCTGCATAGTTTCTGTGCAAAACAAAGAGCAAAGCGAAGCGCAGGTACAATTTGCATAATATCCGGTACGGAGACTCGTTTAGAGGAAAAACCCGAATCCTTGAGGGGCAGCGTACCGTTTTCAACTCGTGAACCTTCAACTCTTTGCGGTCTTAGCAACTTTTGCCGTTTCGTTCCAGCTAGACCGCTTTTATTTCACTGTACAGTTTCGCCGTGTATTCGAATAGCTCAGGAACTGAGAAACGGAATAATATATTTCTGCTCGTGCCTTAATCTATTTAAAAATGTATTATCGTTGCAGTTTATCACTTATAATCCTGACTCTACAAACAGCGCCTAAAACATTTTTAATAATTTGTTACCCTCGAACTGGTGATCTCCTAGAATTAAAACTTGGACGTTCGGCATTTTCTCGAGAAAATCTACGGGATTGCAGAAAAAATGATAAAAAAATTTTTGGTCTCCTGAAGCAAAGTTAAGCCGGAAAATGCGACAGCCTTTAGGGTTGGAAACAAGCAGAAAATTGTACGTCGTGGCGAGTCCGACGTAAGACCAGCAGGGGCGAAATGCGGTGTCGAATCAGACCCGTCGTAGAACCGCAAAGGGTTAAACGGCTGTTCGGTGCGAGGAGCACGGGCAACTGGAAGTGGGTCGTTGTGACATTTTTACCGCGACAGCATGATATTCCCGTGGCGCGAAAACAAACGGCCACTTCGACGCCGTGACTGGGCTCTCTCAGGTATTTGCGGGGCCGACATATAGCGCGTGCACGCGCTGCAATGGTGATGCATTGTCGTACAACGGTTCTCTCGGTTTACGACGGTTCGATATTCCGCGCGGTGTTCCCGTTGCTTCATAACAACGATTTACGGCCGGCGACGTCGCTTCCTTGCCGTCCTTAGAAGGCACCGTTGCTATTTCCACAGCGTCAAGCCCAATTAGGCCATTCTGTATGTCAGGGATCCGCGTTATTTATCGAGTTTGATCATAGAAACGCCACTTCGAAACTCTCTTCGGAAACAGCCGACAACGGCAAATGGATTGCCTCTTACTCGCTTCTTACCATTTTATACATATTGTAGAGAAAACATTTTATACGCCATAATTTTCACCGCACGTATAACTCATACACCAGTTGATCAATTTCGACGAAATTTTTAACGCGCATATCAATTTCACGAATCCAGAAAAATTTGTGGAAAGCAACTTGTACCATTTTTTTTTTGTTTTCGTACTTCAGAATAAACGAAAATTTTCCGGGGCTAGCATTTCAGGAAATTTCAGAGAGGACACAACGAAAATAGTGTCTATTATGGTGAAATAAGTAAATCAATGGAACAAAGCATTACCAGTTTGCAAAAGCCGAGCATACGAGTCGGAAATTCTCATAAAAGTTGAACAGAAATTGTGCAGCTATTGCAAACTCCCAACATGGTTCTGCTTCCGCGAGGACAAAGTGATAGTACCCCGGACCGAAGTTGTATGTATGAAATTAGTATCTGGCGATCGAACAGGGGGCGAGTCCGTGGTAATTTAAAGCTGGCAGAATAGAAAAAGTCAAGCGGATCGGCGGACCGAGAGAAAGTTTTCTAATTAACCGAACGAATCGGCGGATAACTGGGAAGAGCCGATGAAAAATTCTATCTCGCCGCCGCCGCTGTTTCCGGGAAAAAATTCCGTAGATGTTGACCGAGATTACCGATCGATAGGAGATTACGGGGCTATACGGCTTGGCAGGAATAAAGAGGGTGCCGGGGAATCGTTTCTTTTTAAATCGTACGGTCCTTGCGCTAAATCAGATCCACCCCGTCTGAGGTCGCACCCTTTCGAGAAGCCATCGAGAGCTCGTTAAAAAGGAATTGCCCCGTAATCGATACCCGTGGAATCTTGGGACTACCAACTGTACGAAAATGGGAGAAAAAGGAGTCGAGGATGAGCACGACCATAGAAAGCAACCGGAAGACCCATATAAATTAAGATAGTCGTCGCGCGAACCCGGGGAGAACGGAAACAGAAACCTTCGACCCCCTTCCTTGGACAGAGAGAAATGAGAATTAGATGAAAAGTGGCCCGGCCCGTGGGGAAACGAGTCTATCCGTCGACGACAGCTGCTTCATCAGGTTCTTCACCGAGCAATTTGATCTACGTAACGCATCGCGGCGAGAATTATGGCGTACGAGCCACTGGTTTCACGAATTATCAATTCTCACGACGCTGCTCCATCGACCGAATACACCTTATCCAATTTCCGGGTGACCGTGAGCTGGACTCTGCTCGTAAAGTTCAACAAAAACGAACTTCGGTAATATTCACGTGTGGATGGGTCATTGCAAATGTATCACCTTAAGATAAAAGAAAACTGTACTACAACTTCATGTAACAAGCTGAATGACACTGCTGCGAACGGAAAACTTCAGTCTTTAATTAGTCATAGTTTGAGGGACGAAAAAAATTGTTTAATCTCCGCGAAGCTAAATCATGAAACTTTCGCGGAAAAGAAATTATCTTCGCCTTTTTCCCCGCTCCGCATTACAGAAGTATCTTACACGAAGAAAACTTCGATAAGCGAAAGCAGAAGTTTCATTCAAGATGATCCGAAGAAGACTTCTAGACTTCTAGAAATCGTCTAGACGGTTCACTCAAAACAGTTTTCGCATCGAACATCCTCCAACATCCTGGTAAAAGTAATTTTTGTTCGCATAATGGTCCACAGTCTAACAACAAATAATCAATTCCTTCGGGATTTCTATTTAGACCAGTTTCGTAGTCACTGGCACGTATATGAGACGACAGGTATCTGAACAAACGTCAACCACGACAACAAAGAGCATCTGGATGGTTCGAGGAAAAAGCGGTTCGCTCGACAACGATGAAGATTTTCTCGGAGGGTTGCCACGTCGAGCAGAAAAAAATCCCATTTCCAGTCCATATAAATAAGAATCGCGTGTTCATCGGTCCCCCCGGAGGATAGAGCGGCACGGCGCTGCGACGTCATTTATTTCCTGTTTATACCGAAGCTCGGCCCCGTTCGAAACCTTAGCCGGTTCGTTGACTCTAGTAGTACCCGAAGAGGCGGTCGCGTCTCGGGGTTCCCCGATCAGGAGAGAGGAACGCGCGTTAAAATTCAATCCGGTAGGATTCGACGAGGCGGAGCAGGGAGAACGATCGACTACCCCGGAACGGGGACTAGGTAAATAAGGTGTGAACGATGAGTTATTGCCGCGCAAACTTTCTCGCCTCATCCGTTACCCACACCGAATGAATTCTTCTGGCCGTACCGCGCCGCGCCGTGCCGCAGTTCCTCGATGTCCCGGGAACATCGCGTGCCACTGGATGTTCCCGTCCCCTCGTTCTCCTCTTCCTTCCGTTCTTTCGGAAGTCGAGACCGGCTTCAGACGCGCCGTTAGCCAGTCAGAATGAGAAATGGCCCCGCGGGATCCGGGCTGCGTGTGGGTAACACCGACGACACCCGACGGCCAGCTTGTTGAGACAAGCGGTGAGTTTAGCCAGCTAGGGCTAACATCCTCGAACGATCCCCGGTGGTCGGGAACCGAAGATGACGAGTCGTTGATGCGCCGAGTGGTCCACGAAGTCGATCGATCGGCTAGCAGAATTCACCCGGAATCTCTGTTGCTGCAAGTGTTTCGTATGTGCGGTGTCAGAACGCTCGGAATAGTGAAATTCCCTTTTTTCCAAAAAATTATACGCGTAGATCTGAAAATTTCGTTTCGTCCTTTTTCTTTTTTATTGACGTTTATTTTAAAGGGGTCGCATTAACAGCTAGGTCATTAGCGACCACATCGATTACAATTGAATAGAAAAGAGAATGTTGCAGTTATTATTTGAAAAACAAAAGGACGTTTCGAATATTGTTCTCGTTTAAATTTGTCATGAGGTCATTTTCGATGGAAAATCTGGATCATTGAGAAGAGAATTTAGAACATTCGAGTAGGATATGTTGGATGTTGTTTCATGTTTCCAGTGTGATGTGCAAGATGAAAATATTTTATTCCTAACAAGCACCGATCCCACAAAACCGTAAATTAAAACTCCACTACTGTACCGAAATATATTGTCCTGTACTACTGTCCCAGCAACGGCCTTAAATTTTAAGTAGTATTAGAGCGAGATGACTTGGAGAATCTTAGAGAAAGGAAGAAGTAGTATCAGTATATAGTTAGAAAAATATAGGAATAAAAATTGCGGTGTTGTAGCTGTGATTAAAATAATTATAATTTGCAGTCTGCCTGGTGACGTTTGTACATTAACGATACTATTGTAGTTCCATTGATACATCCAGTGATATTATGAAAAAACTTTATTCATGTGGTCATGAATGTAGAAAGTAGTGAATGCTACGTGGGGTATATGTATCGCATAGAATCGAAATATACTGTACAGATAATAGAACGTTCCAATAATGCGATATTTGGAGAACACTGCATTCCAATAACGGGTGCTCCTGTAAGAGAGGATCTATTGTATTCGATGCATGGGGTAACGGGTTTATAACTTGGGATTTATGGTAGTCTGATACGATCACAGTTTCATGTAAAACATTTTTGCTCTTTTTGAGTATAGAATACATTGAAAGAATTCGTTCTCGTAAAATTTAGTCGTAACATACGGATTATTAAAAAATATTCTTTTATTAGAAATTATCAGCACACAGTGTAGGAGAAATATTTCCAAAAGTCAATGTTGCTTTACCGTGAAATTCAGAAATAATATTCATCCAGCTTCGTTCTTCCGACAGAAGACCAACAACGCTACCGGAAAGCAAACAACTGGATGACAGACTCCAACCGATGAACCGAAATTAGCTACATTTCATCGGCAGGGGGTTGGTCAATATTATTTTTAGCGACTCATCTCCCGAGATTGCAGTCGTCAGACATCAAGTTCGTTCTGTTTTCGTTGATGAACTCTCGCGAAGAAAAGAAAGTACAGTCGGCATCCTGTTTGCAGAAGGATAATTAACTCGAAACTCTGACGTAGCTCGACAAATTCCCGCAGACACGTTGCCAATTTCTCTCCTTGGCAGGAGACGCCTAGCTGAGTGCGTTTCTCCGCTTCCACGCGACTAATTCACCGAAATCAAATTTAATTATCGAAATGGCACACCTCCTGCCTGAAATCTATCCTTACTAATTTCAATCTCGCGGCTTGGCTTGATTAAAGCAGCCTCCGTTCCACGGCTACATTGTTCCACGATTGACGATTTCATCATCGGACGTTACGGGTGTGCTAGCCTGTGAAGCTGGACGGAAGCCATTATCGATACGGAGAAGTGCGCCACTACGATTAAATGATTAGGGGTTTTAAGATTATACGTCATGACCACTACAGCGGGATTCTGCACCTCTGAATCGGTGGAGATTGAATCGAAAGAAATTAATCGATTTGAAATTAAAAATCTTAAAGGAACGGTTTTCAAGTTTCGTAATCTATTTTATTCCATATGTCTACAGGGTGTCCAAAACGTGGAGGGGGTGACTCTACATGAGAAGATAAATTTGTCAATTGGCCCCTCCTTTCCGAGAAATTTGAGTTTGAAAATTCGGCGAACACGCGTGCTATTGCGTAGGATCTGTCTGACGCGTCTGACCATGACCTACTGATTCTACTTGTTAGGAACGCTAGGCACGCGAACTTGGCGGATTTTTAAAGTGAATTTTCTCGGAAACTATGCGTCAGAGGGGAAAAATTTATTCGGTATTTTCGACGTATTTTCTCACGTAGAATCACCCCCTCCACGTTTACACCCCTCAGGGAGACCCTGTAGACGGTACGGAGCGAAATAGTTGACGAAACTTGAAAATTGTTTTTCGAGAGAACGGTTGATTTGTGGGGTGTCCCATCTTTTTGTTCTCGACCGTAGACTCCGGGGGTAGCCGAGAATTCCGTCGACGGAAGTTCTTTGGCAATCACGGTCACACGTGCTCATATATCGTCACACTTGTCGCGGGGAGGAGGAGCCGGGGGACGCGGGCCGCCGCAGCTCATCGCCCCGAGATTCTAAGTAAATCTCGCGACCTGCTGGCAGCTCGACTTCCCGGTTAAGCGGAACGCTCGCGACAAAATTACTCGCCGTGAGAGGATTTTCCGGCTGTCTCGGGACGGTACCGCCGGAGGGGGTGGAGGGACTAATACAAATAAAGGGTGGGTTGGACGCGGAGCACGGCGTAACCCCTTGACGGATTCGCTGTTCCGTTTAATCGCCTCTTTTGTTTTGCTGCCGGCGGAGTAGACACGCCACCCCCTGCCGACGAAGAAACTGCGACGGTGTGCACGGCACGGGGTGAAGGGTCGAGTGGAGCGGGACGAGGAGGCAGACAGTTATATTGCCAAGCGAACTCGGTCAGGTGGAGCTACATCGAAAGTAAACTGTGAGAGACCGCAGAAAATTTACCGATCCGATCGAAATCCCGTTTCTTCGCGGCTCCCCTCTTCGCCAAGGTCGTCCTATATTTTGAACAATTATTCCGCCTCATTCGTTAAATTGCCGTCTCTCTCTCTCTCTGTAGCGAACGAATTACACAGTGACCCCTATTAATGCGTAAAACACCCTCAAAGGAGAATAACATTTTTTAAATTAAAACTGACGTTTTAAATTTACTTTGTAATTATTGTACTGTAAAGGTACGAAATTTTTACTGTATAATATTAATGGATTAATTTACAGAAAATAAAATGGAAAAGAATTTGTTTGTCCTACCGAAGGCTTTATCAAGTAATTGTCAAGCAAGATTCTGAATTACTACGCGTGTATACGTAGGCAAATAAATCTCTAACAAAATTGTCTACGTAAAAAAGAACGGGACCTAATTATAACTCATAATCTCATATTTTCAAGCAGCAATGAGCAGCCAATACCGTGCCCCTGTCGTCAAATTTCGACCGTTCAATGAAAACGTATTGAATGTGGTCGAACCAGCAGATAAATCGGATTTCATTATTCTCCAAATTGTTTCGAAAAAAAATTTGCATCGGACGCGCAACGCAATAATGAAAACCGATATCAAACCGATCGAAATTTCGCTTATACTCCTCCGCTGTCCGGTTCTTCTGGCCCGTGCCCTCGTCTATTTCGAAATCGAACGGCGCAGGCAGCGGCGTCCATACGTTGACGAGGTTGGGCTCTTTTTTTTTCTTTGCAGACGAAAAGGCTGACATTTCGCGTAGATTTGCATGTTATGAATAATTATGAGGGCCCGGTCAGACCGGCGCGGCGCGCGGATGCTGGGTCTAAATCTTTTTTATGGAAATCGCGACTTAGGTAGGAAAGATATTCGAGCGTAAAAAAATTCCGCGCGCACCTCTGTTATTCCGATACGAGGCCGGCGTGCTACCGGCGAAAAAGAGGAAGTAGAGGGGAAAAAGTCAAGGGCCCGACACCACACACACACACGGTAAAGCCGAAAGATTAATCGAGCCCATTGTTACGCTCGAGGTAACGAGTTTATTTCAAGATGGCCCTTCCCGCTTCTCCGGCAGCGAAGCGCCCTTCCCCCATCCACGCGGGATCATTTGAATCCGCGCTTAATTAAATGAACCGCGCGAGTATCGTTCGGACAGCTGTTGTGATCGGATCAGGAAAAATTCTTCCAGTGAAATTAGTGTTGCACGGTGCTCCTAATACGACACTATAAAATCGTGAAACAGTAGTGGAATATTTACAGACCTCGGCGCAGAAACCGGGTAAGTCCAGATTTTGAAAATCGTTTAATTCTTTCGTCAAATGAGGCAGTGATATATCGAATTATGTAAAACTTGGACAAGCAAAATTTGACTAAAAAAGTGGACTTGCACTATTGCAAGCAATAACACACGACTGAAACAAAATTTGTGTCGTGATATTTCTCGTAATAAAATATACAGTAGAACATTTATGAGGGAATTGTGGGTTTTATGCTTTTAGAATAAAGATAAGTAGTTGAGAAAAATATTAATGAGAAAGAGAAAAGAATTTTTGAATATTATACGAGTGTAAGATATTTAGTCGAGAGAGACCACCTATCCGATCATTTTAATCCGCGTAATTTGATAAACCGTATTAAATGGATTATTCGTGGTTGCGTCTAGTTGGTATTTGAACGGCGACCTCTGACAGCCGAAATATCCCTCTTTGAATCGTACATGACCCGCCGCTATTCGCAGATTAATCAAGAACAACCATTCCTGATCCCCCAGCACGTGTACGAAGGGATGCGACTGAGACTTGATACCCCCGATACATTTATATCTGGCATCGTGTATCGATCGATTTCACGGTACGTTTCCAAATAATTGGAACCGCGTTGAAGTTAATTGGACCAATTGCTGCCAATTCTATTATGTCCTCTACGCAGTTAATTATAATCATTGGGTCAGAAATAAATTCTTTCTGATACTAGCATAAAATAAGGGTTTTAATTTTTGTACTTTTATTTTGTCTTTTGAACATTTTTAAAGCGATTTCCGAAGAAGAAAGTAGATGAGAATAAAATAATTTGAAAAATGTCCGACAAAATTGACAAGTTCAGTCTTGCTGTATTTTAACGTTTTTTAAACATGTTTAACTACGTCACAGAATTATTCAACGTAAGAATCATACGCTATTATGATCAGATTAGAAAAAATTGTAAAATTGGTGTAGGGCAGTGTTGTTAATGTTTCGAAATCGTGAAAGAACAGTTTCTACTGGAACAAAATTTTTTACTTGTGAGTCGATCGAAGAATGTTCAACATTTATTATACAGAGATAATTATATAGTAGTTTAGATTTGTCACGACCGAAATTGTCCCCTGCCTTGATATTATCGCGAGTACTTCGTGATCGCATTTAATATCCGTTTGATACCGCAGTGTATTACTCGCGAATTGATATGTATTGCGATTAATGAGTATGTCATTGAATTGGCCCCGCCGGCGGACGTTTGATCAAAATTTCCATCGACGGAAATATCTATCGAGCTTACGTGAACACGAAGCTTAAATGCTTTCGAGTGGTCAAACGCAAAGCGATTTTGGGCCCACTTTAACGAGATGAATGACCGGCCATGATCACGCATTTACAGTTCTGCTGGATCGCGGTGCACCTGACTTCTGAATACGGAACGGTTAAGTAGTTGGACATTCGAAACTGTTAGACTGCGAATTTTATGCATTCGTGACAAAATCGACTAGGCGAAACACATTTTTACACGCACATAACTTTTGAATTAGGGATCTCCTGGAATTGAAACTTAGATTTTCGGCATTTTTCCACAAAAATCTACAGGATCACGTAAAAACAGGTTAAACACTTCTGGTTTCCTGAGGTAAAGTTTAACCATTAAATGTGTATTTGTAATTTGGAAACATCACTTCATAAGAAAATAATACAAGTTCTGTGCAGCTATATTTCAATTTAAAAAATGATGGTTTTAATGTAAATTCATTATTTTGTGATTCTAATAATTTCTTCCATTGAACTCTTTTCCAATATTTCATGCCTTGCTTTGTACAGTTTATCTGTGTAATTAAACTACCGTTCCAACAACGGTGGAACGAAGCAAAGCACTTTCCTAGAAACCAGGAAATATATTTTCTTTCGTTATACGTGAATGTGAGCGAAGACTATAAAAAGTATATTTTAGTATGCGAATAACTCTCCCACTTTATTATTCGATGTATACGTACCGGTATAAACTATTTATATCATTCAAGTATTTATATTCACGTTGAGTATGGCACAATTTTCGTTGTCTCAATTTTACTTGGTCGTTACGTCTTCGTATGTGCTCATAATCGGAGAGTGATCCAATTTAAATATCGATGAAAATGTCATTTCGCGTTGAGATCGAGCCGCGTTTAGAGTTCAAGGGGTAACTGTGACGGCGATATCGGTATTTTATTTATTGACTGCGAGACTGCTACAGCGATAAGCCCGAATATTAGTAAGTCTTCCTCTTCCATACTTCATCCGATCCTGATAAAAAGATATATTGCCAAAGTTTGAGGGAACCCTGGAAGGTTCAAGCTCTAAGCCGCCGCTCATGCCCTGTGAAATTTCACCACGCAACGATATCAATACTTTCGCTTTCTGGGATTCCACTTTTATTACCGCGGGGAGGAATTATCGGGGAAGTTATCGCGACCATAAACCTCGGCGAGGGATCGCCATTTGTGATTCCGTACTGCCTGGAGGATGATGGCGTAACCGAGCCGTGGATTGTATCGCGAGTCGTGAATTCCTCCGTTATGAGTACACTGCGGATCATTATGCAAAATATGTTCTTTATTCATTATATGAAACAGAAATCATACAAAAATAAATTCCTCTTTCAACATTTTTCATAAATTAGAGATACTACAAAAATCTGTTCAAACTTTTCGAATGTCTTTATAGTTTCGTATTTTACCTAATCGTTTTTGTCATAAATGCATAAAATTATTTTACAATAATTTACATAGTAATGATATATGCATTTTGGCTTGTTGAAGTCGAATCAAATACATAATAAATTTCATTCGGTTAATATTGAGACCAGTTTCATAATAATCGGCACAAATATGAAAAAAATGCATTCGTACATTCCCTTCGATGTAAAAAAAAAATAGTGATTCAATGATCTCTTCATTTCCGGTGCGTTAGCAGTACAGGGCTTTATTCACTCATAGCAAACACTGCCGAACAAAATCCAATAAAATAAAATTTATAACGAAGTCAAACACAAATTTAATATTTTTCGACAACTAAAAAATATATTTTTCAAGTTACTAAGTTTGTCTTCAATATCTGTACCCGTTAAATTTTCACAAGTTTGTATTTTATTCCTAGTTTCATATGGAGTATCTCGAATTTATCAAAAACTCGCAGGCTACTAATGAAAATTGTTTCCATATTCTCATTTAACAATCTCGGGAAATCGACTGCATTTATTACGTATTATGCGGATGTTTTAGCACGTAAATTACAATCACTATTCTCATTTCCATTTACAATCAACTTGTAGTATGTGCAATAATAACAAGAACATATTATTCAAAATTACGTTCCAAACAACATTATTTTCCGAAAAATACGTTTCTCGCGCAGATGTCGCTTTCACACGTAACGTGAAATTTCTCCGGTCCGCTGTCTGTATGTTAGTATTGAAAAATTTGAGAACACCGCCTGAAGAGTCGTGTGCAAAACCGTATACATAACGCGTTTACATAATAATCTGGAGAAACGTTGCGTGACCGCCGCGAGTCGCGATAAATCAGGTTTAAAAACCATGTTCTCCTTTGAACCAACGAAGCTCTGTTTTCGCAGTCATTAAACAGCCACCGGCCGTATTAATCGTGTACAATGTTACTGTCCCTCGTTCCCAAATTACATCACGCCGATCCAAAGAAATTTCAGAAATATTCGCGATAGGGGTTCGCCACGTCAGCGGTCCTCTACGTTTCGCCAGTCACTAGACAGACAGACCGGAGAAAAATGACATCGCAAAAATAGGCGTGGGATGTCATCTGGCGTTCATGCCACTCCCGGCACGAACAAGTTCCGGTTGTATATTTCCACGATGCTAGGTGAATTAAATATTGTTCACATAACATGGACCACATGAAAGTATTTAAAACAGTATTTTCGAAACACATTTTAATATTGAAAGTATGGTCATTAAACAGCATCAAATGCTTTACTTGCAACAAACAATACTTTGTATTGCAAAAATTGTATAGTTAACTGGTCTTGCATTAGAGAAGTAGCACAGTATAGTTGTACTTTTACTGTAAAAAAATTAATACAATTGCAACTAGTCTATGGCCCAGTAAATGCTTTAAAGATTCTAGAGAGGGACGAATGACAGAAAAATAATCGATTAAACTACTTTTTTTAACCAGTTAACTGATACGATTTCTCCCAATTCCGGGACCGACGCGACACCACAATGTTATTACTAAAGCCGCAGTCTGAAAAATACATCTCTACAGTCTTTCTTATATAGTTTACTATAACGTGGTAGCGTTAGCTGCGAAATCATTGGGCTTACAAATTAACCCTTTGCACCCGAAGCCATTTTAACTCTGGAACGAAACGTTTCTTCCGACGTAGAATATTTCCCTTCTACATATATTTTTTCATGCTGGACATACGAAAATGGTGCAATTTACTCGTGCAGTACTGAAATGTTTAGTAATTTGTTAAATACAAACCAATTTAATAATGTAAATAATATTTTGAATAATGATACATGAATCTTTAATGGCGCCTTACAGATGCCATTCGAGTGCTAAGGGATAAATATAATTAGTATTCCATAGGAATTTTCTGCAACTTTAGAACGCTTGGACTATTTAATTCCCAGATTACACACTCAAATGTATCTAGAAATGTTTATACAGCCCTAGAGAGGCTGTATAAAGGCCCCAAACGTAATTATTTAGATTTACCACTGCGGACCGTTCTCGGAAAGAAGATATAAGGCAGATAGACTCTTCGTTCGCCGAGTAAAACGTAACTGTCGCGGTCCTGGAATCGAACGGCGCCGTTCGAAGGAACTCTCCGGAATATGAGCGTCGCGTTCGCCGCATCAGCGTTCCTTTTATACGTCGTTAGACGCGGGGATTCGTCAGGGAGCCGGCGACAGTCGAAGGAAATTTATCGACGGTGATTTCAAGCTCTGTAATCATCGCGCCGACAGCCGTCTGCTCATTTAATATTCATAATTCGTCGGCGAGGGTACACGGAGTTCCGGATGAAGAGGTTTCCCTATAATTCGCCGGACCCGGCGCTGCGGTGGTCGTCTGCGCATCGTCGTGGTTGTCGTCGTCGTCGTCGTCGGGTGTAAAACAAAATCGACGCCGCGATTTTACGGTACACCGGCAGCAAAAGAGGTACAAAGTTGCTCGCTAATGGAGAGAAACGAAAGGAAGGAAGGAACACGCCGGGAATCGGGTAAGTAATTGAAATGTTTCGTAGCTGAGAGGGGTGGGGAGGGGAGGCAGCAGAGAGGCGTTCGACCCGTTCGAGGCCGAGATAGGGTATGCGGGAAGCATGATAAGGAGCCGAGGGGGCAAAGACTTCAAACGTATCCGGGCAACTTGGACGCGTCGAACTTCGAGACGAGCAATGGCCACTGCCTTCGAGTTCGGCTACGGACTCGGTCCACCGCAGATGTTACGTCACGTCCGCGAAACGCTGGTCTGATTGATCAAAGAGATCTTCCCCGGACGGGTATCCTCCGCGTCCAGGTCCGATCTCTTTTTCCTCGTCGACCCCATCTCCCCGCACACACCCACCCGTACCCTCCTCCTTCGTCAATTACGCTCATCGCCGGGTCCGAAATGAAGGCACAGCACCGGCAAAGTTTTTTCGCCCGGGAAACACACGCTCGTATCTTCGATTCAAAGGTAAATTGGATTTTCTGACCGGGCACTTTTATTTTACTTCCGCCCCGCACCGCCCGGAAACGCCGTCCATTCTGAACCGGCGCGGCGTGCCGCGCGAGGCCAAATAAAAGACAAGACGTTCCGTACCTATGCTGTTCCGAAGCTTCATTCGCTCGTACCGAGAGAGCTAGCTTGGGAAATTTGAAATCGTTTTCGGTGTTTGGTATCCTGGTCTCCTATTATTTTCTTAACACGAATTACCGAGCAACAAATGCGACTGACTTATATATTGCTTCGTAACAGTGACAAGACTGTGCCCATTCAGACTTCATACAACTTTTATTGTAATATGTGCTTCAATGAAGAAGTTTATTGAAAACATTTCTACAATTTCAGTTATTGTAAAAGAAAAAATTAGGAACCAGTTATTTTGACCGGACCGGTAATGCTAGTGTTAGTGTGCGCGTTCGTGTTGTTAAACGATATGTACGTACGCGATCTTATTTAATTATCACACTGAATAGTGGTTTTGATAGTACACTTACACCGAGGAACTGACCACACTTATACTCAGAGAATCCTTGTTCAGTTGTATCACATTCTGTATAATTGATGCAGATAAAACTGTTTTCTTCTCACAGGTTTTTATTATCGCATCAACTTCTTCGATTTTAGCGACTGCAGTCTTTTCTGGATATGTGTCACAAATATCTAGCTGATAAAACTGCTACAACTATACCCACTGCTGTGTATTATACCCCGTCAAGATCGCCTTTTCTACGTTTAGCAGTGTATCAAAGAATAGTATCTTCTATCCGATACATGTCCATGGGTAGACCCGTGTTGTGGACATATATCGAGAGAACATTGTACGTTTCCCTTAAGAACTTGACGATGTTTCCTATTTTATCGTGTTCAATCTACTCATAAGTATACTCGTCAAATATATAATTTAATGATAAAATATATATAATAAGTTTATCCTTTCGTTATTTAATTTATCTTGAGGAAATAATAACCAAACTGAGTGTCACTGTAAACACAAGATTAAAGTTTTATTCGCTATTTACAATAATTATTTACATTATTTACATTAGTTACACTCTTACCTGTGAACACAAGAAATAAGAGTGTAACACTTTATTCAGACAATCCTAATCAATTAGATTTTGTAATGCGCGTAACTTTTCTCTCTTTCGTCTTTACTCTTATCAACTGTCAGTCCGCCGTCTTGTTCTACAGACATGGGCAATACGTATCTAATTCAAAATGAGTTTTAAAAGGAGTACGATAAATTTACGTATCCTTTATCGTATTTCTTTTATATATATTCACAAATTTAAAAAAATCGTGGTAGATTAGACAGAAATAATTTCTGACTCGAGCAAACCTTTCGCGAGAATCTTTATCAGATTCTTCATTCAGAATCTTTATCAGTGTGGACGCAAGTGTCTAAACAATTTTGGCGAGGAATGTAGCATGCGCGGCGTTGTTGAACGAAATCATGAATCCCGTGTAAATCTCGTTTCGGAGGATCCTCGTTTCTTCAACAGTTTCGCCGGGTAGTCCCGTGTGGGGTTCGCATCCGCCGCGGGCCATCGATTTCACGAAGACAGACCACCGATCGGGATGAGCAGCCCCGGAGCGGCTCCCATCGGACCCATTTTCGAAATGAAGCCTCGGCTCTGTTGTCGCTCGCACTTCGCCGCTATCGGTTTACGGTGGAACACAAACGTGCCGCAACCGTCCGCGTCCCGTTCGGGGGCCGGCCAGGATGCTTTCGATTTGATGGACGACACTGTCGGTGGAACGACAGCAATTGCTCTCCGAATGCCGGCCGTATCCCGCCACTCGAGGACTTTCGATTGTCTATTCACCTTGAAACCGCAGACCGTTCACGGAATTACCGTTCGCGCGCCCGAGCCGCGGCGACGTTATCTCGCGCGACAAGCAACCGCGAACGCGTCCCGCTGTCATGCCGGACTAAAAGCCAGCTTTTTCGAACTTTTAATTGCTCCAGGGTCCGGCGAATGAACGTAATTAAACGGAAAAGTAACCTTGACGGTGTTCGTGTTGGAATTTATACAGTGATCGTATTGCCCATCAATTATTTCGAGCTCACAGATGTCCCGCTGAAGAGATCCAATTTTTCTTATAACCTATTCGCCATTGCGTTAATTTATGCAGCAGTTATCCGGTTATTTCTCTCTTTTATGCTGTTTCTATGATTGCTATAATTTTTATAATAATATGGTTGTTATGCCGTGCAGTTTCTCGCAATCGTAAGGAGAAGTGCTGTGTGGTATCTTGTTGAATTAATAGGTCGACACCTTACTTTGGTAACAACTTTCGTTTATTCGAACAACGACTATCTACAGTTTATACTTCCAACTGGTGATCAGTCTGTGTTTTTTATTATTTATTATTATTATTTGTTTAATGTTGCTTCAAAATCAAAGGTCATTAGCAACGCGGTACATTTTCTTACAGTATATTATACATATTTGTATCCTTGATATACTTGGCAGGACTGTCGATATATTCCTCAGAACTTAACAGAATGGGCAACGATCTAGGCAGCTTAGCATTTTTCGTTTCATTCTCATACTTTTTTGCATTCTATTATTAGATGATTTATGTTAACTGGTACTTTACATATATCGCAGATCGTGTTTTCTTTCTTATTTAACAAAAATGAATGGGTTATTTCTGAGTGCCCAATTCTGATTCTAGAAATTGAAGTTTGAATTGGACGATCAACTGAACTTGGAAATTTATGCCATTCAAAATCCGCTCCTTCATTATACTATTTTTATATGTAATTCCTTTTATTTTTGTCAAAAATCTGTTTCCTAAAAATTTCATTTAGGTGGTTTTTCAGATCGTTTAGTCTGGTATAGTGGGTGATTTATTTCATTTTTGTGTTACAGGCTGCAGTCTGTGTTGTTTAGTATATCTTTAGGGGATTACTATCTCTTGGAAAACGATTTCTGTCTGTTTGAGAACAAGTTTTGTATCTGCTTTCTGCTCTGGGGTCAGTTCCCTCTTCTTCACCTCGGTGGTGACTTGGAAGAAGAGTGGGAGATGGTTCCATTTTTGGGAGAAAGACGTCTCATTTGCTGATTGACTTTGGGGAGGAGACATTTCTACGCAACCCCTGTTGGTGGTGGAGGAAGTCCCCACCCCAAGTCAAACGCGTAGAGAAAGTGCATAGACCAGCATGTGACGATTGCCAGACCCCAGAGAAAAAAGGGGCCCAAGTGGCCAGAGCGTGTGTGCGATTTATTACCCCGTTGTCCGATGAGGGTGAGGACCATGGAGTTTGGGAACAATGCTTCCTTGGAAAAGCTAAATTTTCCAAGGACTCGGCAGAAGAGTCGCTTTGTTCGAGTCATCTGGCAAACTATGTTTATTAAGGGTCCCCCAAACTGATGGCCCAAGGGGTCTGCATTAGAGTCTCTAACCCGTTACGATTAGGCCTTAAATATTAACGTGTATGTATAAAGAAATGTGTAGGCCTCCTCGCGAACCTTGTAAAATTGTCTCCCGAGGTCTAATGGTCTTTCCTCGGAAATGACTGTGTCATAACAATGGCGACAACAAAATTGCGCAAAATTACCAAACACGTACAACATCAATAGGTAATGTTTATTCTCAGCGTGCTCGCACCCCCTGTCATCTCCGTTCCACACGTGCTGACCCCGAGACGAATGATTACAAGCCGAAACGCGCATCCGGAGATGAAATACGATATCCAGAAGGAGAAGAAGCAGAAGAAGAAGATGAGGCGCGCGTTGTATCTCTCGGAGTCCGTGGACCGAAGGTTGAAGGGTTACCGCGGGCTCAGAATGCGAATGGGGAGAGCGCGCGCATAAACAATTTCCTCACAATGCATTCAATATTAGCGGGTTGCCCGGAGGAGCCAAGCACAGAGGGAGCAATGAATTTTAAGCTGAAATGGGTAGGTTGCGTAGCACCGGGCAGAAAATCTAACTGAATTTATTCAAATCCCTATCGTTCTGCCCTTCATGCCAGAGGGCAGCCGCAATAAGTCACTGTCGCTGGTTCGGCTTTATGAATAATGCAACGACCGGGGTAGGAAAACTTATTTTCGCGTGGATACGGACAAGACAGGCACGGGGACGCCGCGGAAAGTGCACGGAGATAAGCATAGGTGTGCTCGATTTTAAGAACCCGAGACCCGGAGACTGGGTGCCAGCCATAATGCCGGCGAATAAGATGAAGATTTGTTCTATTCGACCGAGTGAAACGCGGTTGACACACTTTTCGGTCGCGATCGATACGTCACCCACACCGTGCACGCGTAAGAAGATCACCGCGGCTTTGCCCATTGTTGCATTTAATTCGTAATGGTGTGGTCTTCGAGTGCGGGCCAGTATCGATCGTCGCGAATCTCGATGCTGAAATCTTACGGTTCACCTAGAGATTGTCAAATTAATTTTATACACATTGTTGTCTCCGCAGTATAATATTCTATTCTTCTTCTGACATAAGAATCTGACGCCATGATATTTTATCCATTCGGTCAAATGAGAGCAAAGGGCATGGAAAAATATTTGAAAATATTCGCTGTTCTTTTGTTCCGCCATATTTCTGTTTTATTACGAAATGATATTGTTAGAATGGTTTCCCTGTATAATCTCTTGTCACAAGCCTAGCTAAATACTCTAAACTTGCTAAGTCGGTACTCTGTTTCTAGTTTCTCCCCCCTAAACTCACCGGATAATCACTCTTTAATCGCGGGCTCTCAAACTTTGGCCCTAACCTCGCTGGCTCTCTCAAAACCTCTCAGACTCTCTCCGCACAGTAGCCGCACTTGGGAACGTTCATTCCAGACACATAGAAAACACACACTACAGACGCATTGTTTTGCATTTACCTATACTCGAACGTTCCGTACCCTCGAATATTCACAATCGAACTTGTTAAAAATTGTGCAGTCTCCAAAATTAGAACGCACACCTTAATGCGTAAATGTAGCAATCAGGAAAAAAGTTATTTTGAAATGGTCATTTCTGTCAACACGAATTTTCTTACATCATGATATCCTTTACCATTTCCTATTCATCTTTTTCCTGCTCACTATTGCAGTATTTAATGCTTCAAGTTAGCACAATGTGATTACACGTTAATATATACATTAATTAATATAACGCAGAAATTGCTAAATGAATTTCTACGAAAATAGTTCCAGAAAGACGCTAAGTTCTAATACTAAAACTTAAATTCGTTGTAAATCATAAATTCCAAGATGTACAGAAAATGTTATTTCTATTAAATATCGTGAATTGAAGATGATTAAAATGAATTGAGTCTAAAAAGTGTGTGAAGAAAGATCACAGCATTGTATTATGTTACTTAATAATACAAGCGTCTTATCATTGATACATCATGTGTCGATACAAATGTATGTACCGCGATAAAGAAGTTTAAATATGAAAGAATCGATCTATTGAATTTTGAATCAGATGCAAGACACGGAGCGAGAAAAGTGCAGACATGATTCACTTTAGAGTTATGAGGAACGAAGAGCAAAACGGTGTACGATCGGGCTTGTTAGAATCCGCATTTTTGGAGGCAGTTATGTTGCATGACATTTGATAGATTGACTGCATTTTGCGAGTGATCTTGATGGATCGTCCGGATGCAGCAGGTTTTATTGGCCGACTTTCCCATGCTGAACGTTCGATGAAAATTCCCGGAGCGAGTAACTCGACGCGCAGACATTTCGTAGCTTAGGAACCGAGTTTTAAAGTTAATAGCGCTGTTACGCGGATCCGGTTAAGTTAATAGGACTTCTTGGAACTTAGCCGCGTGAATAATAGATAAAGCAAAATTTGCAAGAACGTGGTCGCTTCCAGTGGCTTGCAGATGACAGAAATGTACGTCACTTCGAGACTCGGCAGGCATTTGCGTATCTGCTTTAAGATCTGTTAAAAGCTTTTACGTATTCATGGAACGTATACATCTGGACAAAGTTCTTGGCAAAAGTATGCTCGAATACTTAAGTTTTCTTTCGCAAAGACAGAGAATGCTTGCGATTTTATTTGATTTGTGGGCTCGCAAAGACGCAAAAATATTCCACCAGTGCTACAACTGCCACGACGATTATCGTTGTCACATTCATTTTTGTAATGTAAATGTTTGAGTAAAAATCAACGATTCGGCTTTAATGAACCGAAATATCACGAAGACGTGGAAACAGAGCTGAAAGTCATCGACGGAACGTGTGCGCGCGTTCCGATCAAACGAGGATGGGTTTTGCAATGGACACGAGCGTTAACGGGTCAAATAGAGCGCAATCGAAATCGGAACGTAATTCGATTAAATCCAGGGTTGGGAACGCCGTTCAAATCGATCTCATTTATCACGCTCGGCGGGATTTAAAGTGGCCAAAGTAATCGGCAATAATGGATTCGCCCCGCAGCATGAAGAACCCGGCGACGATGACGCGTCGCGGCGCCGTGCCACGTGGGAACAAACAAGCGTCTTCAGCGTCGCATACACGGAACGTGCAGGAGGAGAGAGCTTTTATTGACACGTCATACGCAACCGAATTTACACACACCTGCAATTTCACCGCGAACGGGAGAATTCCTTTCCTGCTGGAAGAGTTACGTACAATAATATTAACATTCTTTTCTTATTTAATATTCAGAATTTTTTTTTAAAGATGTGAGAGAAATTTTTAAGAAATTGCAATTGTGATTTAAGTAGTAGATCAGTGTCACAAGAAACTTTTAAAAAATATCGTGGATACAGCAGGCTTCGTGGTGAAGGTTTTTGAAAACTTCGTTTGCTGTGCTGGATCTCTCGATTTTTATTTCTATAAAACAGAGCGAAACATTTTTTTAAAGTGAACGAATGAAACTGGTGTTTGTCGCAGGGGACTTTGAAGATTCCACTCCTTCAGGGAAAGGGGATTATTTGAACTAAAAAATGTGAAATGCTGCCAAAAACTGTTCACTCTTATACGAATGAAAGTATGACAGATATAGAAAATATTCTACAAAGAATAATTGAATAAAATTAACTATTTCAAACCAGTACTTCTTTAGATATTTCTAGAGGCTTTTCATGGAAATGCTATATCAAGAAATATACATTTAGAGTTGCAAGTGCAGACTATATTTAAGTATAATAAATTCAATTTTTTACGTCTATGGCGATACGGGCAATATCTTGGATAATTAACTAGCCCTTTCATTATTGCACATGCGAAAACACAGTGGTCTGAAATATAGAACACTCAGAAACCCAAATGCCTCCCAACGCAAATATTCTATTTGCTCTTCCTTTTTCCATTCTGTTAGTTCAGACTTCGTTCCCGAGCTATTAACAATTAAAAGTTGAAAGTACGAGTTCTGGGGCGTGCCATTTAAACTCTAATCAGCTGAGTGCTCAGCTGTACTCACGCGCTTATACATACAATAGTTGCCAAATAGAAAATGGCAGAAGAACCTCCGTGGACATAGGTATTAACAGAATGAAATATTACAAAATTAACTATTTCAACACGTTTTCATAAACTTTTCCATCAATAAAAGCATTTTGAAATACTCGTGTGAAATCCAGTGATTGCTTGCAATTTTTGGAAGATTTTATATTCGTCCCTGCCCTTAAAACAAAAGTATATAATTCTAGTGCTTTATTGTAAATATACATAACTCTATCTATAATATATGACAGTGTTCTCATTTTGCAGCGATTGTAGTTGTATGATGGTACAAGTTGATACAAGTTGATACAAGTTGATACAAGTTGATTCTACCGAGTGAACTTTTAACCACGCGATCTCGGTCATTAAGTGGTTAATTCTATTCGTTCCTCCGGCCAGCCGTGATCACGTAATCGCCGGCGTGCAAATTCAAATCTTATTACAGCCCGCGAAAAATGCGGTTCCATTTTGCGTGCCGAGCGTTCGTTACTTAAGAGGATTAGCCGCTGGAAAAGAAACACCCGATTCTCTTATCATCCGTGCAATTAAAGGACACAGAAATATCCAAGTTCTACGGTCCCCGTTTACGCCAAACAAAAACCCCGACTCGCAAATCCGCGTTAATTACAAGGCAGTCGCTTAATCGCGAATTCCGACTACGGGGAACTCTGTCTACGCTTTAGGGGATTTCGGGCACCGCTAGTTGAAACGGAACCGTCTTGTGTGCTAAAGGACTTAGGGAGGTTGCTGTACAAAATTTCCGCGAAAACGTTGTCGCAAAGTTCAAGGAACTGTTTTGCACAACAACACCGGCTACATGCTCGCTACATGTTCCCGAGAAATTCGGACTTACAAAAGAAAATATTAAACTTAGTTTAATTTTCCACGAGACCCCGCACGGAGACAGCAAACTCCAGCATTAAGCAAGAATTTCGTGATGTGACATGTGATCATTTTTACTGTAAAACTGTATGTAGATCCACATCTACGCGTAACTTTTGCACCAATTAACTCCTCGCATTAAAGATTCGATTTTTGGCGTTTCCTCGTCAAGATCTCCAGGATTGTATAAAAATAATTAAAAATTCTTGGTCCCAAAAGATGAAGTTCAACCAAATTCTGGTAAATTTCGTTTCACTTCTAATTTTAAGTGTAATCATTAATATAAAATAGTAATAACGTTTAGAGAATTTAAAGATTTTCAACTGGTCTTGTTATTTTCGAGGGGGCAATACAAGCTGGTCACTTTTGGTGCTCGGTTGTTCAACCAGGTCGTCGTTCAAGAAACGTCGGAAATTAAACAAACCGTGGACATTCCGCGCAGGACATTCTGGTCACGCGTGACGGTTAATTAAATTAGGGTTTAACTGAGCGACGACGGGCAGCTTCGAACACTTTTAGTTTGAGACCGGGAGGAAACTTACCGGTATTCGGAGCCCTCGCTGAGCTGCCGCACCGTGATAGGGAATTCACTGGGTCCGTGCGCCTTCAAGAGTTCCTGCAACCGCACCAGCCCTTCGTTGTTCTCGTAGATGATGGTGAAGCTTTTCCAGCCCCAGGCTTTTACTAAATCAACGTACGCCTGAAACATAGGTAGTCAATCATTGGCCGTGATCGGTGCGCAAACAATGCCGCGGGATTTTACATGAATACTTTCCGCCGACCGCTAATGGCGGACTCACTCTGCTCGTTTGCATACGAGGTCCCGGCGCGCGACTCGAATTTCAATGGCGTAATGGGCCGTGTCAGGGAACGCGGTGTGATTGAAACATGGCCGGAAGCATAATCTTTTTACAGGTCTTCAACGAAATAAATTACTTCGAACGACCTTGGGGATTATCTTCTTTCAAGGGAGCAGATTTTTGGGACAGCCTGTATAAAATTGTACAAATTTATATTATGATGCAGAATTATGATATATTATATTATGCATATATTATGATTCTGTTAATTCTGCTACGACCTAGGGTCTGGTTGTTGTCCCACAATTTTTATTTATACAATTGGGACAATTTCTATTCCGCAGAAAAATTTACAGTCTAGCTTCTGTGGAAGAGAAAGCTATGTCACAGTGAACATTTAACCCTTAGCACTCGAATGGCGACTGTAAGGCGCCACTAAAAATTCCTGTATCGTTATTCAAAATATTTTTTACATTATTAAATTTGTTTGTATTTAATAAGTTACTATGGTTAGGATTAGGGAAGGGGAGATGTAGGAGTGTGTGTGTGTGAGGGTGTGAGAGAAAAGAGTGGTATGCTATGTTTTTAGTTTTTTGGTTTATGACAAGTTTATGACAGATATTTATTTTACGTAATGTAAATTATGTTATTTTATTTTATTCTAATATATATGGTATTTATGGAGAGCGTTATGTTTGTTTTAATTTAGTTTTGTTATAATGTTACTTTTTTTATTTTTAAGTTTGTTTTATTATATTGAAAAGCGACAGTAGCTCTCTCTCTCTCTCTTTCTCTGTGTGTGTATTTAGTGGTCTACGTTTTTTCCGAATTGAAGATGTGAGGTAATGGAATTGTAACCCTGAAGGGAACAACAAATGAATACATACATACATAATAAATTACTAAACATTTCAGTACTGTACGATTAAATTGCACCATTTTCGTGTGCATATCATGAAAAAATATGTACAGAAGGGAAATATTCTAGGTCGGAGGAAATGTTTAGTTTTAGAGTTAAAGTGGCTTCGAGCGGAAAGGGTTAACCTAATATTAGTTATACTTGTTAGTGAAAACGCTTCATAATGCTTGCATTCAACGACTTAATAGATGCATGCGATCCTTTAATTCAACCTTTTGATGTCGGTCAAATCGCCTGGACCTTCATTCATACCTTTGCCCCTTTCATCGCCCGGTTTCTAAGTCTGTCCAGAAAAGAGCAGCTTTCGAAATGGTGTGCTACCATTTTCCCGGTGGGATCCGGCGAATCATGAGCAGTAAGTTTCTCGCGCAACCGCAGAGCGTTTCATCAATCCCATCGATGGAACGTGAAAAACCGAGGTCAGCCGGGTCTGCTGCTATCCGGCAACCGAAGGAGTCGAGAAGTTGGCATTGCGTTGCGAAGGGCGCGCAGCGTGTTTGGCCGCGGGTACAGCGATTCCACGGACGCACGCTTTTACGTGGAGAACGACTATCTCGGCCGCTCCGCTCTCGAATGGCCGAGTCGACCCCGAGAAGCAACTTCGCGGCTCGAGTTTCCACGAGGATCCCCGCCTTGGCGGTAACTTGCATTTCGAAGCCGCTTTTCCGATAATCCGAACTTCCTAAAAGCGTCGGTGTATATTTTCCGGCGAGTAACTTTCGCAGCGCCTCTCCGCCCCTACGCCGATTCCGAACCCTTGCTCTCGCCGCTTTCAACCCCCTTCCCGGCCGCGCCGAGGTTATGCCACCGTGTTGGTTTTATTCCGGGACTCGGGGCAAATTCATTTTCGCTTGGAACATTCGTAAACTGGCGATCCATCGATCGTAATTTGCGGCTAGCGGCGGTTGATCAGAGTATTGACCGGTGATACTTTCGCGCCGCCGCCGCTTGTGTATTAATCTCACCGACGAGACGCGTCGCGTCGGAACTGTCGCGGCGATATCGGTTTTAATTAGTTTTTCCACGGTCGACGTGCTAATTAATTGAGCAGCTTCTGCTGCTTAATTAGAATTTCTTTTGATACCGGGCCCCGCAACGCGCGAGATTGATTAGTTCGTTGTAAATGTTTCGCGCGACCCGCGGAATGGAGATGCGTAATTAGCGGGGACAGGTTTCGAAGAGATCAACCGGATCTCGACAGTGATTATTAATAGAAAGTTCTCGATTCAATTGCTCCGCGACGTCTCCCGAGAGATGTTGCACAATTTCATAATTTGTCAATATTTCTCCGGGGGGTGGCACGCTATTTGCTGACAGTAATCACTGATGCTGCAAACCCGGAAAGCGTTTCCGGATAATTAACGTTTGTTCGAACGAGAAAGAGGGTGCAGTTTACACGCGTAGCGAAACAGTAGAATTGTGGTTATAATAGGGCGTTTAATTGGAATTAGTTTATAATACACCGTGTGGATGTGCGTCGAAGTGTCGATTGTACACCGCTATGTTATCAAAAATAAATTCGTAGCCTCTTATTCGTTTAGTCACTCCAACCTATGAATAGTTAATGAATTTTTGATTTAGAGTAAGATTTGGATTTAAAACAATGTTACAGCTGATTATTTGTGAGGGCCGAGAGTTAATTCGTACACCTAATAGTATATGAATAACCTGTCAAACATTCGAGTTGAATGTAATGTTTGTTTCGACGAGAATGTAGTTCATTATGAATTTGATCAAGTCACAGATACGAGCATATTTGTTGTTTGTTTTATAGCGAGGCGAACATATTGGCGAATTTTGTCTGTCTCCCAATTAAATAAACCGACATAACCGAAATAATTAATATTACTGAAATACACGACATAATTGTTATATGCACGTTACAAAAGTGGAACGCGAATATTCCTAATTCAATTGGCAGGCCACCGCAACAATTAGTGTTTCTCTAATTGCTAGTCGTATTTTAGGGTAGATATGGAATACTCAGAGCGCAAATATTTAATACAACAGGCGTTGTTCCATGGTAATTTAATAAGCGTTAGTCAAAGTTTATTGCTATGATTGAGGAGACACTGTATTAATCCGGTGTCCAATTAATGCCTCCGGAGCAACGTTAGTTTGTATAAACCGAAGCTTCGCTCATTATACAGTTGAAATTTATGATATATCCTGTTCGGTCGCATGAACTCATTCACCAGTGTTTTTCCCGTGGATCGTTCAATTTGAACATTGTTCGTTTCCACCAATTACAACTCCCTCGACCTGAAGTGTCATTATATTAACTTGCCATCTAATTATCGGACCTCCAATTAAGTTTATTACCTACACAGTCGATGATTGGCGAATATTTGCTCGGGCATCGATTATGGATTCACTCGGCCTAATAGAAGTCAACCCGCGGCAGCAAACGACGAGTCCCAGACACAGGAGTGTTCGAAAAATTTAACAAATCGTGCAGCGACACCGAAAAGCGTTTGCAAACTTTTTGTATGGATATCGTCAAAGGAAAACGCACAAAAATAAACCCCGACTCGTTTTAAATTTTCGAATCGATCAATACTATAAAATATGAAGCAGACAGGATTTCAGAAAAATTACACATTCAATTTTACAGCTTCTCTAAATTTTCGTTATTCGGTAGTGTTAACGATTAAACTGTGAATTTTGGATGTTCATGATTTAAAATAGAAAACAGTAGAAAACATTAGAGAAATTTAATCACATCGAAACATTCTTCTCAACATATTAAATTTTTTACCATATCTCGCACCGAGTCAATTATCAATTCGACAAAGTAACAGCCATTTTCCCGAGGCGCGTCGATCGGCGATCTTGTCGGTTGTCGGCAAGATTGCGAGCGCGAACAACGAACTCGATCAGGCATTTTGCCGTCGCCGTGCATCGGATTTTCTCGCGAGGCGTCGCGACGTGTCGTCGAGAGGGCGGACCCGTCCGTTTCTTCGTTCTGTCGTCGTTGGCTCGCTGTGATTCCGCGCGAACTATAAGGGAGTTAGCCCCGTTTTTCCGGGGCAGAAGTGCTCGGGATTAATATCGAATGCAGCATGAAAATCGTGGGCGAACCGCGGCAGCGATACGGAATGACAAATGCGAGAGCGTGCGCCCCGCGCGGAAGCGTATGCAAATGCCGGCGCGGTTTCGCGGCATGTAGTGAATCTCATCTGACTCGGTCGGTGGCTCCAGAAGAGGGGGACGAAGGGGGCGAGGGGTGAAGGGGAAGGGCAGCGGCGGCTGCGAATAAATCGGCGTGCATCGTGATTGTTCAAGGCCGAGCAATACCATGCGTCTCCCGCAATCGCAGAAAATACGCTGTAAATCTGACTGCGACAACCATGCCCGGCATTTCAGCCCGGGCGGACTCGCGGCGGGCCCAGGCACGCCGCTTTTGTGCCTCCGCGCTCGCTATGTGGAAATCGTGAGTCGCTAAAGTCACGTTTCCAACGGCCCGTTGTTCGCCACGTTTCCATCCCGTCGTGATGTGTGCGCATGCATTTCCGCGCCGGTTGCTTGCCGGACCGACACCAACAACACCGTCCAGTTAATTTACTCCGCCACCCCTTTTAAACGATATCGTTCGGGCCAAACTAACCGATTTATCTCGACACCGACCGTCGACGCCTTATTCGCCCGTAAGCGACGTCGTTTTTCCGGCGAACGTGCCCGGCCAAGATAAACATTATCCTGCGAGCGCAAATTGCTCCATCAGCGGTGAAATGTTTCGCGAAACTACGCGGGAGTACGTGCTTCTTGCGGATATATTAATTGCAATTGTTCCATTGACGTGGCATTGTCGGCGATTGCGTTTGTTCCTGCGTAAAAACCCTCTGCGAAGGGACATCTGTACGACCGTGAAAGACCCACTCGCGGCATAATGACCATGACCGTCATGAAAAATCTAGCATCATTTAGCGTAGTGTGAAATCTGAGAAAAACTCAGTACATGCTGAACTGCGAATCATTATAGCACCTAGATTTATAATTTTGTAGCAGTAGCCGCCTGTAACCAAATGTACCTTCTACTCCCACACTTCCTAATTTTCCACCACTTCCAACACCTTCCAAAAACACAGCCTTCAACCAATCATAGACAACTTCCTAAAACCACACCCACATCCGAGCTTTCCTAATGCCTAATGCCTAATGCCTGCGATTGTAACCAAGTCAGAACTGCTTCAAAAACAAAACTGCTTCAAAAACCAATCTGTTAAAAGCACCGAGATTCTAACAGAAAGCCAAGTGTTGCCATATTTCAATAAAGAATAATTCTCCGGAGATTGACAATACAATCATTCGCCGTTAACTCCTCGGACTACGATGTATTTTACGTTTTCAGTGATCAGAACTTTTTTGTAATTCATAATTTCCTAAGGAAAGGAGAAAATTTATGTCTATTGTATGCCTATATGTTCTGCAATAGTTGTACATTAAGAATGCCAAAATAGAATTATATTTCGGTTGAAAGGAAACTAAAAAGTAGTGCAAGGGGTTAAAGCTTTACCTAGTCGCGATACGATTTGTCCCAATTCCGGGATCAACGCGACACCACGGTGTTATTATTAAAGCAGCAGTCTGAAAAATAAATCTCCTGTCCGTGTGATGGATTACGTTGCCTACAGTATTTCTTATACAGTTTACTATAACTTGGTAGCGTTAGCTGCGAAATCATTGGGCTTATAATTAACCCTTTGCACTCGAAGCCATTTTAACTCTGAAACGAAACGTTTCTTCCGACGTAGAATATTTCTCTTCTATATATATTTTTTCATGCTGGACATACGAAAATGGTGCAATTTACTCGTACAGTACTGAAATGTTTAGTAATTTATTAAATACAAACCAATAATGTAGGGATGCAAAAACTGCCGAACGCAGCGAGGCGTTTTGAAGTCCTCGATACGACATGCCCGAGCGAGCGTGTGCGAATGAGTGTGAAAGAGAGAGCATGAGAGAGAGACAATAAGAAAAGTGCAACGATCGCGAGCGATGTAGATTTTGTTTATGTATTTCGATGACGATCTGCTAGATTTTGTTTATGTATTTTGACGATGATCTGCCGAGCGATTTGAGGTAGGTCGCGGTCGCGAGAAGAGACACAGAGCGAGAGTAAAAGAATTAGAGTTGAAGAATCGGAGTTTAATAGTTTAACGAGAGAGTTGAGAGAAGAACCGTTTGTAAGAGATAAACGAGAGATAATTGTACGAGTTTAATAAATACGTTATCAAGCAAACTTCACTGTGACACCTAACCGTTTGGCTTTCACCTAACTTATTCTTACAATCATTTAATAATGTAAATAATATTTTGAATATTGATACAGGAATTTTCAGTGGCGCCTTACAGTCGCCATTCGAGTGCTAAGGGATAAACGTAATTAGTATTCCATAGGAAGTGTCTGTAACTTTAGAACAATTGGATTATTTATTCCCAGATTAAATACTTAAATGTATCTAAAAATATTTATACAGCCTTAGAGAGGTTCTTGTGTGATACCTCGTGATTCGAGTAAACACTGTACCACTGAACCAGTTAACTGTGGAATTGAATTTGAAAAATCCCTCACGGAGCGGAATTAAAATCAATAGTGACGAATATACACGTCGAACGCAGGCGAATTGCGGCTATAATAAAAGCCAAAGCCCCTTTAAAGCTAAATGAGAAAGAATTACTTTTTCATTCAATAAGAATTTAACAATTCGTTAACGTTAACTGCACCGCCATTGAGTTTCGGATTGAAGAGTATACTCGTCAATCACAGTTAACTGGTTAAGGGTTAAAGATAGACAGATAAACAGGATAACAGGTAAAGAGATGATTCGACTGCGAAGAATCAGAAAAGAGTGAAAAAACGGAAACTCTCCGATACTTTTCCGAATACTTTGCACAAATCTACAAAGTTTCGGAGAAAAAAAAATCGGAATATTCAGTTTGCCGAAGTTCGCTCGCTAAGGGAACACAGAACAAAAGTTTGGCGTTCTGAAGTCGTTGAAGCGGGAAGACCTCTTAGGGAACAATCTTGACTTATCAGACAGCGGGAGCACAAAACGCGAGAGTTTCTATCTTTCAGCGAGCCACGATCCACATTCCTCTCAGACGCCAGCTCTTGACCCTACTGTTTATTTTCCGCTGGAGGAAGCCCAGGGACGCATTTAACCGATCGCGTCCGCGGGAGCCCCGCGCGCTTCTGAATCATCGTGTACTTTGTTGGATTCGCCGGTGCCGGGACAATGGCGGGCATTCAAGGAAACGATAACCCGCGCGACGTGGAAAAATTATGAGACAAATAGAGAGGAGCGGGAGTTCGAGCCACCGTGGTGCGTGCAAGCGTAGACAGGAGGATCCGTAGGAGCTGCAAACGAGCGCTTTCTTTTTGCGACCCTCGTCACGAGCACGTTGCCAAGGGGTTCGTTAGCAGCGAGACACTATGACGCGGTGCGCGCACTGTTACTTGCGTTTTATGCATGAGCGTAGGAGCATAATGCAGCCGGGGTTAGCGGCTCGCCTTTTCAAAAGAACACGGCGGACGACGAACCGTTCAAGAAATCGCGCCGAGCTTTTAACGGAAATAAAAATCGATGATGTTTCATTGTTCGGTGAATTCACTTTTCTACCGATGCGCAGAAATGGAATTGGTTCCGTTCGTTTTACCCGTGTACGGAGGCCGGGTTCCCCCTTACCCCTTTTCCCAGATATTCAATTAGCACCGTTGTACGAGCGAACGTACCACCACTGGAAGATTCTGTTTGCACTGATTCGTCCTAACAGGAGCACGCGATGCACGTGGCCGACTGTTGTTTTTCGGTGCTTATGCTGTCCGTGAATAAATGGTGTCTAATGAAACCGGAATTACGAATTATCGAAACCCGACTCGAAACGTTGCAGCAAGTGCATTACTAAGCAGCAGCTTTCTGGACATTTCAATAAAATCCACGTAGTGTCATTTGTAGCTGAAGCAAGGCTGAAGTGACACGGACTTTAATAAGAACAAAGCGAAGAACGCGTAAAGCTCTCACGAAATGAGAAGTCCTTCTTCAATCCTTTTAACGAGATGGCATACATCGCGAGCAAATATTTTTGCACTTTATCCTGGTGGTTTTAAATTATCTCGTGCCTGGAGAGGTCGTAAGCCGAAAACCCATGCTACGGTTAAATCTCACGTTGCATGATTTCCATGTAAAACTCCGATCCCCAAATGCACTAAATAAAACCTTAATTCCGAAACGATTATTTCGTATCACGATCTGGTTGTTTGTAAATTTTACTTAAGTTTAATACGAATTTGCGACTGTATTTTTAGTCGATGTAACAGCATATCGGTTAACAAATGAGCGTGAATAAATAAGAATCAACGCGTTTCTTTCTTTATGCAAAATAAAACTTTTCTACCGGAATTGCAACGAATTGGAGTGAAGCAGAAATTTATTTCCTTCATATTTTTAGTGTTTTAAATTACAACTACTCATTTTTGTCACAAGTTAATAAAATTCGACTCAATAGCAGTCGTACAACGAAATTTAGTAGAATCAATGTAATTAGTCTGAATCAATCGAGTGTCAATGAGAGCAAAAAGGGGAATTGGAAAAAAATATATATATATACGTATTGATACTCCCAAAAATATGAAGGTACCTTTGTTTCAATGTCTTGAAATGGATTACCATTAACTCCGCGCAGCACCATACATTTTTGTCTTCAGTTTAGCGGATGATGTTTTACGCGTTTTACCAGCGCTTCGATGCAACCTTTTTCCATCTCCATGCTGCCGAATATCGTACTTTTTCATGAATCCCTGCCTCCATTTGGAATGTTCAACGGGCGTACATGTTTCACTTATTATCACGAATTCTCCGATGCAACGTCAGAAAAAATTTGCATTGTACACAATTTCGTGAATGTTCTTGCGAGGTACAGTTGCGAGGTAAAGTGATATCAGCGATGTGAAAAAGAACAATGGTGGAACTCACATTTGTGCTCAACGTGTTCGGCTGCCTGTTAGTCGTACGTGTATGATGAATATAATTCTCTGTTAAAATTGTGTGTAATCGTTTAATATTTGAATAATCATTTCCATGCATTTCACGGTTTCATTTATTCAAAATAATACAATAATAATAATAATTCAAGGCAAGGAATATTTAACGCGGGAAAATGTTTACACAAATTTTAGTAGCCTCGTTAATGTGTAAACACTGTACATTAAATTTATAAAGTCTCAATATAAATAAACAAAAATATATATGGAAGTATGTGACCATATCGATAATTTTCCGAGAGAATGTAGTATTTAAAATCTTTTTATATCCGCCGTACACCCGAAAGAAAATCAGTTTGAAATATTCTCGCGTCATTCGGTGCTAAGAATTTGTACAATATTTCAAGTCCAGTAAACACATTATTCTCGCCGAGGGAAAGACACGTTGTTGTAGCATAAATCAGGAATATCCATGAATTTACTATGTGTCCGGATGTTTCTATGATACACGATTTCGGCGGTGATTTACCGCATGTGAAAATAACTGTATGGTAATAAAGTAATGCATAGACTCGTCGAGAAAGATAAGAGGTTAAGTACGAAACGCTCGGTGGCGCAGACGTGCCTGAAATGGTAACGTAATAGCGATGATAAATTTCGTTGGTGGTACTCGCGTGGACACGCTCGTCCCTGGACTTGAATTTCACCGATACCGTGATAAAGATAGCCGTGGCGTGGTTCGCCAGCCGAAGCCGGTAGTGAGATATTTCCACGCAATTTACATCGTCTGTGAAAGTCCGCGCGGGTCCCTTACACGCCCACCGCGTTCGGGTTCGCGTGGAGAATACGAAATGTCCGTGCCTTCGGCCTTCTATTTTACAAATTGCCCGCCGATCGTATCACGGGGGCGCCCGGGAACAGGAGACTTTTGCTTTTCGAAACCTGTCCGCGTAGGATCAACGGGGTACGTTCCAATTCGGCGACGAATACGCCCGGAGATAACCAAACGGAAATTTATTTACGCGACACGGATTATCGCATGCATTTTCCTATACAGTGAAAGTCCATTTATCCAAACTAATTTTGTCCGAACCCCCCGTTCGCGACTAATACTCGCTGTTTTATCGGGCGCGGGTTCCAATGGCGTCATTGTGCCCGCTGGAACGGTTATCTTTCGACAATGGCGCGAGACGTGCGGCGAGCATTTGTTATAAATACACTGGCCGATTATTTACGCGAAACTGGAATTATCCGATGCAATTGCAAGAAATAGAGGTTCCGTAAAAATCTATTCCTTTCTATTAATGCCTTGAGTATTTATCCTTGCGATGAAGTAAATAGAAAACTCTTGACCTGGAAATTCAAGGGGGAGATTCTACATGAAAAAAGAACAAACAAGTTTGGTATAGCTTTTTTTCTTCCGGAGATTCGTTTTCGAGGAAAATTCAGTCTGAAAATGCAGCGAATACGGCAGATAGTAATCGTATGACGCGTCTGATCATGACTAACCAATTCTACTTCCTGGAGCACGCGAACTCTACGGATCTCTACAAGACTCGATTTTCTCGAGAACAAGGCGTCGAACGAAAAAATGTTATTCCCTTTTTTTTTAGAGTCACTGCTTGCCCGTTTGTACTACGATTTCCGCCTCACCCTGCATGATTCAATTAAAATCGCGCGCGAGCTTTGTTTCTCCTAGCCTATAGTAGAAACAGCTGGAAAATACTAGAATTAATAAGTTTAATAAATATCTGTCGCTACTTATAATGTTTTCACGGTTTCGTATTTATCCCATCAATTTCTGTCACACTTATGCATAAAATCTACTAATGTATTGCGATTTATAAACCCGGAGAAAGAGGACGCCCCGATCTTTAGGAAAAATGAATATTCATATGATTTTTGTTTACGCAAAATCGTGTGGTTCATTATACAGCTATTATAACGGAGACACGTCGCGTCACCTTTTTATTATGCAACTCGCCGACGTTTATTCTGTGTCCCGCAATCGCCAAGTTGAATACGCCGTTTTGTTTTCTGAACCGATAATTCTATGAATATTGTGCCGGCGTTTAATGAAACGTGAATTCCTTTACGGGAGCAGTAATGCGACGTTTGTTCGGCATGTAAATAGCATAAGCGTGCCGCGTAAAGTTCGACATCATTTGCGTGAATTAATCGATTCACCGTGTCGTCTCTCGAATCGAGTGAAAGCACAACACGACGGATTGAACGGTGTACAGTCGACGAGGAAATCGAGAACCGTTTCGGAAAGTCATTAACAGTGGATCGATGAACGGTAGAATCTAAGCGCAGAGGTGGAAGTATAGCGAGCTTTTCTTTATTTCATGTTAGCGTCCCCGAATGGAACTGATATAGATCATTCGATCCGGATTCGCTGTACGCGATACGGAATCTGTTTCAACGTAAACGGGCAGATGGTTAACACTTCTCGCACTTGAAATTTGCTGTCGCATAGCGCGGCGGCCAAGGGTCAAAGTTAATTGGGTATGCGCATAAATCTGAGCAGTAGCCGACGGCAAATCTTCCATTCCGAATATTTCACCAGTTAATCTGAATAATCCCTTCGAACACGCAATCTCGGTAATCTGTGTAACACCCAATTCTCATTCCATTCCCGCATTTTCTCTTTGCCCGCTCTTTCGAAAATATTCCGTTCCCAACATTTGCGGACGTTTCGTTTAATTCTACCTGTGAATTATCGTCGCGAGAGTGATTCCGCTTAATGCACTGCGCGAACCTCAAAATTAAAGCGGAATTTCGGCTCATTTCGTCGTCACTCTAACCGCTAATCTTCCTCTACACTAACCGCTGCGCTAACGCGAAAGGTTAACCGTAACATCGAAACCCCTTTTTAAGGCGAAACAATCCCTAAGTTTTTCGCCCGTGGAGAAGAAAATCGTGATTACCGACTCCGGGACGTCCGGAGCGCCATTTTGCAGTTTCTGATACTTAACGCACACTTCATTTCCCTGCATGGCTTCGAGCCCTTTCACCTCTTAGATCTTCTTTATTGCTGAATGACAATTGCATTGGACTCTTATAACGATCAACGAACTTTTAAAATTCAGTTATATTATCGCATAAATTATAAATTTATAACGATAGGAGGATATAAATTGAAACGGTTATGTACGATAAGATGAAAGATCTTCATTGTATTATAATGCTTTAAATATTTAGTAATATAAAAGGAGGCACACGCTGAAACGGTAAATATTTAGAGCATTTAAGAAATTGGACTGCGGGAGCAGTCCGAACCGAAGTTATGCAACACCACAGACGTGGCACACGTTTTTAATAAGCCGCATTTACATACAATACATGGGCAGAATAATCATGTAAATGGCACCCCCATTACAATTCTCTGGAGATTGCTATTCCCCGCAGCAGGTTCTACGTCCAGATTCCTGAACGTCTCGAATTGAATGATTAGAATATCTTAAGGCACGACTATGACAAATATGATAGACACAAAGAATGCGAATAATCAATGCGACGAAATTATAGGATCTGTGTTTAAAAAATGGAATATTCAATATTTTCTAGAGCCTCCTCTATTTGTCTTCACGGGAATTATTCATTTGAGCAGAGGTTTGTCTAATTTTTTTATTGTTTCCGTGCAGATATTTGCAGCTACGTGTACGGTATAATCAGCTTACTAAAATATACATTTTCTCCCGCTGTCGATCACAAGGAAACGTATCCCATATTTTTGTGGATGACAGTACACGGGAGAATAGCGAACGGAAAGCGGTGTGTGCGGACTATTCTCTGTCGCGATGTCCTCGAATTAGGATACCTACATCCACTTTCCACGGGAACGATACTTCGCCAAGCGCGTTACATTATTCGTTGAGGACGCACGCTTCCACTTCTGACGCCCAGTTTTCACTCAGTCGGTGACACAGTCACCGGTAATCCTGAATTCGTCTTGACTGTCTGCGTGTTTGCGTTCCAGTTTCAACGAGGACAATTCCGGCTGCCGGCTGTACGGAAACGGCGCATTTCGACTGACTAAGCGTTCATCGGATTAGTTGTTTAGGCAGTTGATTCGGCCCTTTGGAATGTGAACGGGTTCAACATTATCCGCGGCAACGTAATCGAGTACGCGTTTGCTTTACTTCGACAACAGACGATTGATAGTCACTTGGGGAACGAGCTTAGGTTCCTCGAATTAGATTCGGTTAAATGCTGCTTTTTGACGCAACACGTTCTACGCAACCGCAACTGTTAAACGTAGTTTTGTATTCTGTACGAACTAATTTATTAAACCAGTGAATTCCTAGCCTCGAAACTTCAATCTTTGGCATCTCCGCGTCCAGATCTACGGGACTATATAAAAAAAGTTAAAACTTTTTGGTCCCAGAATGTGAAGTTTAGCCGTAAAATATGTTATGTTGATTTTGTATGATTCTCATGGGCACTGGCGTGGCAATAGGAGTGTAAATTTAAGTACATGTAAGTTTAAGTGAATAATCAAGAGTTTTGTCAATGTAGAAACTAAATCGATTACGATTCTACCGGGCAGAGTATAGGTCCTTCTTGTAGAGGAGCAGTTTAGGACTGACAGCATGATTATGTATAGAATACCCACTACGATTCCGCGAACATTCCATTACAACAGCAATTCCATAGCCCGCGTACACATTATTTAGAATCACTCGTGTATTAAGGTTCTATTCAAGTTAAACGGCCATGATACGGCTACTAAGCGACGGTAGAATGAACATAAAGGCATTGACAGAGCATTATGTAGAGAGAAAGAGGGAGAGAGAGAATACATCAACATCGTCCATTAAATCTATTATCGCGTACGCCTGTTGCAAACTATCGGTTAAACTATCAGTTAAATTTTTAACGTAGGTACACTTCGTCCGATTTAATACATTTTACTATCACTTGTTGAGCAACAATAATGCATATTCGAGAATTATGGACCGTTCCAGTTGTAGGGACATTTACCTTGAGGATTTTCTAGTTTAATGGATTATGTTGAACCCATCAGCTGAGCTTCGTCATATTGTATCCGAAGCAAGAGGAACCGACGAGTATTTGATGGTCCCTATTGTTGCTTTATCAAACACTGTTCCGCTTATGAATACATATAAAGCAGCCGGTACGCCGTCCTGTAAAAATTCATAGAAGAATATTCCGGCGGAAACAAGCGATCGGCCATTTTATTCGACATACACCGCGGAGCCCAACAATACTCGTAAGAAAAGTGCGTGTCGATGGAGAAAAATTCTGAAGGCAGGCATGGAAGTTTCACGTGCCCTCCAGTCACGTATACCGGCCTGCATTCAAAGTCTTTTGATATTTTGCCCTTTTGCTTGTTTCACGATCTCTGAATTTTAACGAGACTCGCGTGAACTTTGTTCCGCTGCCGTGGAATATTCTGGAGTGGGAACTTCGATGCAGCGCGCATCTGTGTGCTGCAATATTAAAATTAATGTGTGAATACCTTCTTTCTCTCCCCTCGTGCCGACTCTGTTCGCAACGGAAGAAGGGAAATGTGATTTCAGCGATAAGTGGATTCTCAATTTTATGCAGAAATATGAAAAAGAAAAAAACCCAAGCCAATCCCAGACTTTTACATCTGTAACACGTTGAGTATTAACACGGAATAAACAAAAATTTGTGTCCTGTGGATATTGAATAATACACATCAATTTAATTATTCGCAAAGACAAATAAAATGAGAAGTGAAATATGCAAGAACTGTGGAGTTTATAGATTTATGGCAAAAATGTACATTTTTTACTTTATGGTTAAACATTTGGAACTTAATGATACTTGGAGGAAGTCAAGTAGCGAACAAAAGATTCTGGTTTAATAAATATAGAATGGCTGAAGTTCAGGAAATTCTCTGCCGCGGCAGCAAACCCGAAATGATGATATTGTGACTATGAGTTTCCATAATCGATAGACGATCCCTCCGCTGTTCCCGAAGTTAATTAGAAAATTAATGCTGTCTAATACGTTTTGTCGCGCTCAAAGGGGAATTCGTTGGCCATTGTGTGCTTAAATCAAAGTTTCCCGAACAAACAAAGTTGCGCGCGCCGTTGAAGTTGTTAGACAGAAACGTTGCCGAAAGTTCAAGGCCCTTATCGTCTCGTCCTATGCTGGCCCTACACGAGCCGGGAGTTTCCCGACGTTTCCGGAAATAACGAGTTACTGTCGTCAGGGGTTGTCGATTATAATTTCGTCGGTTCCCCCGGAATCTATCTGAGCATTGTCCGTTCCAACAGTTGCGGTAAGTTTACCGAAACTTCAGTGAAACCTCCCTCCATTTTCGTTGCAACATCGTTGCGCCGGCTCCGAAAAAGGGAGCAAGAGGAAAACTCAAACATAGGAGGGCGAAAAAGAGAACGCCGGGAAATCTACCATCAAACCGTGAAACCAACGGAGAGGTGGTTTTTATTTTCTGGGACAAGATAGTGAGATGGCTAAGAAACTTTAAGGAAATTTTGAAAAACTCTATCGACTTCTGTCTAATTTTTCATCTCTCGCAAAAGTGTATTCGTTTTCTTTCAGAAATTCGTTCTGTAATAAATGAAATAAAAATTTTTATAAGGATGGTATAATCAAATTAAAACTTCGTCCTTTGAATTATATATTCCTCAGTATCGTTACCGAGTTTAAAGAAAATAGTTTGCTTCTTATTATTAAGAATTGTTAAGAAATCCGCCCAAGTTATGGTACAACAACTAAAAATTCACTACACGATTTTCTCCCATGTATGTGTCACTCCTGTAAGGCAAGGATGCTCGCGAGAGATTTGTTATTTTCCAAATTATTCCAATATTCCTCTCAGTACGTGTTTTCTTCACGTTCCACATTTTCCCAAGCATTAATTTCTTTCATACTTGTTTCCAACGAGATCGGTAGCGAAGAAAGAACGTGAATTTATAACGCGTTACGCGTATAATTTATTTTTCAAGAAAAAGAGTATTCCCGTTCGCGCGGGCAGCTTCACGGCTCGCGGAGTTGATCGCGTTAATTTAAATTTATTGGGAAAGTGTGCGAGCCGAACGTGGACGGTTCAGAAGTTATTCGGCGTAAATCAAATCCTTTACGGCCGTCAGACGCAAGACTCGTATTCTGAAACAATGCCCTCCAAATAACGTCCTTTTATTTCGATTCCCTAATGCTCCGAGGAAAAATTCACTCAGCCAGTCCTTTCGCCTGTCCTCGCGGATGCATTTTTCGCAGATCCTTCCTTCGATTCGTCGTTCGCATTCGCGACGGCTCCTCCACGAACTTCCGCGAACACATTCTCCGGCGAAGCGAGCGAAATCAACGGAGTACTGTTCGCTTTTAATTCTGTTCCTCCTACGAGTTCCTCCGCGCGATTTCAAATAATGCATTTCCAACCTGTCTGCCCGTCCGAATCGATGTTCTACATTTCTAAAACGTCGGGATTCGCCGCCTCTCCTGGAAATCACTGGCGGAAACCGAACGCGAAAAGTGCTGGGAAAACGGTCAAAATTAAACAACGCCGAAACTCGTAATGTTTCAAGTTTGTCGGGATTTAGTCCAACAGGTTACACTCGCCCGTACAAGTAGCGAAACTTATTTTCCTCGTGAATCAGTATTTCATCCGAAAATAAGTTATATGACTGATTCCAGAAAGAAAAACGGAGATTTATTTTTCTTATACGTCAATATTGTATCTGAAAAGTAAGACGTAATTTATTGAAAATCGGGAATTATCTCGATTCACTGAATACGTAAGCTCAGCGCACCGAGTTCTCGCGGAGAGAAACCTTCCGAGAACTTTGAATGGTGTTTTTCTCGAAAGCTCATTTTACGAAACGTTGAACTCCGTAGCCTAAGTAGAATTTACCGATTTTTACGAAAGTTTGTTCAAATGTTCTCAAATATGTTCCCTGTTTGCTGGCGTAACGCTTTTCCCGGATGTTCCAATTTTCATTCAATTTGTGTTCGAATACAGGACTTTCGTGCAGCTGAAAAAATAGTAATTGTACACTACTACCCTCCGAAAGGGATCTTTTGCTCGCCGAAATCATGGAATACTACGATGTGTAATTTTAAACAATTCTCGTAACCAATGCTTCGTACTGTTTTCAACTCCACCTTTTGCTAGGAATATTTAAAAATTCCAATGGTCGAGATTGCAGAAGCTAAACGCGACGGGCAAGAACTTTGGAAGTTTGAAGTCTCTTGCTTAGAAGTTTCGACCACACGGATTAAACTAGAACTTTAGACGGTATTCGTCAATTTAGAAGACGCAAACTCGAACTTTAAACTGCTCCCACCACATTAGAACTTCGTTCGATTCAGTACCGAACGAAACTCGAAAATTTGGTTTCTATATCAAATCAAAAAATTATGAATTAATTTTACTTGGCTTAGACCAATTCTAACATTCTCCAATATCTCTTTTGGAACTGGGCATACGAAGTCACACAGAATGAAAACCACATAGTATTGATTCGTCGGTTGTTAAACTTTTCCTCATGAAACCAGAAATTTTTAACTCTTTTTTCTGTGATCCTGTAGATTGTGGCGAGAAAATATCTAAAGTCCGAGTTTTTCAAGTATAGGCATAATACGTTCGCGACATTATCGAGACCCATACTAACTAGTTGTACTCTGAATTCGCTGGGACACTGTTCAGATAGCGAACAGCCCGAAAGGCAGGACTGCTGTTATGGCAGTTGGGCGCAGGAAGCTCGTTTGCGTTTTAAATCCCGTCAACGGTATTAAATTATTAAACATGAACCGTGTTTAAGGCCCGGATGCCGCGAAACGAATAGCCGCGAAACGAAATGGCCACTGACTGCGGTTTATCGCACGCACGAGATAGTCCTCTGACGATATGGCTTCGACGTTTTGATCGTCAGTCTGTGTCGTCGGTTATCCCCATTATACTCTGTGTTTCCCTTGCCAGAATCGTCGGACGTGGGGCCAACGATAAAGTTATTCACTTGAGAGGAGGTAAAACCGCTTTATGGTATCGCGTGATCTTTCATCGTGTTCTCTGAGACAGACGATATACTGCACGTATACATCCGCCGGTCTACATTCACGCTACCATCGCCATAATAAAATTCAGCTGGGTCAGACGTATTTATACAGATCCTTGTTACGTTATGATTCTAACGACGCATTAATAAATTACTGCCGCCTCGACGCGCAGAGCCGAGGGTCTGGCTATCGGTCGTCTTATTCTACTGCCGCCGACGGAGATTCCGTTGCCGACTATTTTAATCTCCTAAAAGATTTCATGGTTCCAAGAAATTGATTTCGTGCTCGGTTTTATTGCAATATCAATCTGGAGTTATACATTTTGAAAGTATTAGATCTACCGGAAAGTTCTGTCCGTTTTTAAATTGAAAGAAAATAACAGATTTAATAAAACTTATCGTAGAATATACTTTCCATCGTTACTTATGACTTCTTGCCAGCGTGATGGCAACATGTGAATGCCATTTTTAAAAAATGATTTATTTTTAGAGGCGAAGAACTGAACTAGTGATTGGTTGACATCAGCTTCAGTTTTGAATTTTCTTTTCCTGTCAAAAGTTTTGCAAACAGAGAAACGAATGATAATAGGAGGGTGCTAGGTCTGGAAAGTATGGTGGATGTGACAGGATTTCCCAGCCTAGCTCTGCGTAAATGAACTTCCATGTTGAAAATTTCATCGATATTGGTTAATTAGTTTACGAGTTACGAACGATTAAAAGTGCGATTTTAGGTCGAAAATCGTCAAAAATGGCAATTTTTCCACTTTCAAGCGTTTAGAACTCGCAAACGAATTAACCAGTATCGGTGAAATCTTCAGCATGGATATAATTTATTCGACGAATCAAATACATTCTTTAAATATTCTATACAGGCTCAGATAAAAAAGCTGAAAAAACCGACTTTTACTATTTCCTTTACGATTCCGACCAATTCCAAGTGTAATAAACTAATCCTTCTAACTTCTCAATAACATCCAAGTCATTTGACCTAGTTTTTAAAAATTTATGTTGCTTCAAATAGTGTAGGCTCAGTTTTGCTCGTTACTGTATATACGAATGCTTTCTTTTCAAAGGGATTCTCGTAAACTGAGAGAGACATAATGAATATCTTACTGGGAAGAAAGTTTTTGGTACATCCTGTATTTCCCAAGCACGTGTCATCGTATTTGGTAGACTGCAGATCTTCGTGTAGAATAGAAATGTTGTGCGTCGATCGCAAAGACAAAAGTCGGAGTGAAACGCTATCCTAGCCTATCCTAGCTTATCCAAGGATCTACTAGCCTATGGTAGCCTATGGTAGCCTATCCTAGACTATCCTATCCTACCCTAGCCTATGGAAGCCTATCCAAGCCCATCCTACCTTATCCTAGCATACCCTTGCCTAGGGTAGCCTATGGTAGCCTATCCTAGCCTATCCCAGCTTATCGTAGCCCATGGTAGCCTATCCTAGCCTATCCTAGCTTATCCTACCCTATCCTAGCCTATGGTAGCCTATCCTAGCCGATCCTAACCTATCCTACCCTATGCAAGGTTATACTAGCATATGCTTGCCTATGGTAGCCTATAGTGGCCTATCCTAAAACCGTTGACGCCGAACAGACGATCAGGCTACACGCTCAAGAATATCAAGCGACTCAAGGGCTTGGGTCCGCTGTTGTTAGTCGTAGCGCGCTAAATCCACAAACCGTGTCGTCATATTTGTACGATCCGACAACAGAGGGATGCAGCCAGTTCGGACAGCTTGAACCAGACGCGTAAGATTGCCTGGTCGCCGTTCCGTTAATGGCGCAAACATGTCCACGAGGGATGCGTCGGTGGTAACGAGCGGTGCCTGGTGCACCGATCAAAACAAGGACCGTCGTTCTCACGCGATCCGTCGCAGGAGCCAACGATTATTGCGTCCGGGATCCGAACAGGGCCCGGTATCGGAAGAAACATGAAACAGCGGCGGGGGAGGGCGTGGGAGCGGGGGAGTGGGAAACGATCGGGTGCTGGTGCAGCGCAGCAAATAACTGGTTCTAACAAACATTCCCGAAGGGTAGTCGAGGCAATCGGCTTTCAATCGGGCTGCGAGAGGACGGCGGTGGTGGTGGTGGTGGTGGTGGTGGTTCGTGCTCAGCCGCGTGTTCCCTGAATGGCGTTGATTAGTAACTACTTTCGGAAATAAACGAGAATGGTCGGGGCTTCGTGTGTATCGCGGCCGGTCAGCTCGGCCCGTGCGGTGGGAAGGAAACCGGTCGGAGACGGAAAAATACGGGGATGGAAAAGGGGGTGGAAAAGACGAGTGGAAGACGCGATTCGCCCTATCGACGGGGGCCCGGCCATCCCCCGTGCGCAACGTGTACAAGTAACTGGATCGACCTGAAAGTGCTTATCGGTGGATCGGCGTAATGCGCGCGTTGCTTCTGTGTGTCGGCCGCCGTGCCTGTGACCCTCTGCACGCCTCTGAACTATCTACGTGTGCGCGGACGCTGCGGGCGTGTTGCGCGGGTGTGCTCGACGGAAACCGTAACGAGCAAAGGGCCGACTACGAAACAGTACAAATTGAATTTCAACGGTAACGTAACGGCTGATTCGAGCGATCGCGCAACTGAGTCCGGGCCTCAGAGTATTCGGCGCGGCCAGCGCAGGGTGCAGGCGAGGAGACGGCGGTCCATTATCGGTCAAAAGGAGGATCGTTAAATCATTGGCACGGCACCGGCAATTCCGGACTTCGCGGTTCATTAGAGCGGCAAGGATATATCGGCCGCGTCTACGCTTGCGGCCAACCTGGCCGTCGACGGCGTCGAGCAGCAATCGGATTATTGAAATTGTCAAGCCGTAAGACACCATTTTCTGCTTCTGATTCGTCGCGCTAATCCCCGTCACGCCCCTTTCGCTGTCTATGAAATTTTTATCACGAGATCCGCGATCCCGATGGCTGTGGCTAATGAAACAGTCCTTTTAGAACGCAGATATCATGAAGCGTTATGATCAAGAATTTAAGCTCCTAATTTTAATTTAAATATATATTGTTAAGCACGCTAACGACCACAAAAATTTCATTTCTACTATCAAAAATGTTTTCCTGATTGGAGAAGCTGAAAACATTTTGCTCGTTTCAACATAACAGGATCTCTCTCGTTGCCCATTCATTTTTACATTGTTTTCTGTAGCGGGCATTAATAAAATTCCGGACAAACATTCGAAGAAATGAAACCGCGTGGAAAAATTCGGCCCGACCATTTCGAGGAAAACACAAATTGCGAAGGGGATAAATCTGCGTGAAATATCATTGGAAAGTGTGGAATAAAATGTTGTTGTCCGAAGCTTCGTTTACGAGAGAATCGAATTTGAAAATTCGTCGAGTACGCGTGCTATTGAGTAGAAATTGGCGGACATATCTGTCTGTAACCTGTCCGGTCTATTGGTAAATATCGGGGCACGCAAACCTGTCAATTTTTGCAAATCGATTTTCCCTAAATCGAAATATTATCGAATAAATTGAAAAATTGGTGCTGTATATTTTTCGATTTACTTTTTTTTTCGCGTGCTGTGTCCACCCTTTTATATACTTGCCAGATTGAAAATACGCCCCTGTACGTATATTGTGCGGAAGGCTGCATGTGTCAAATATCGTGAAGGCTGATTCTACAAACCAATTTAACAGGGTAACGAAGAATGACGTTTTCAGTATAACGGCTCCGTTTCGGTGTTATTAACGATAAAAGTCAATCAATAGCATTGCGCGACCCAGCCCTTTGTTACCGTCTTTCGCGTACGATAGGTTCCCTGGCTCATTGTACCACCGATCGCATGCTTGTTCTTCGTGCGAATTACAAAAGCAGTCACAAAATATTACTGCCTTGCCTATTTTATCTGCCAGGAAATTTTCAATCGAGTTTAGCTTAACGCAATAATTTTGATTGCCGGTGCAGTGGTAAAAATTTCGATCACAGGGTTAAATGGAGCGAATTGTGGCTGATCGATGGACGCGACGGGCCAGGCGAAGCTGATCACTGATCTAGGGCATCGTCTTAAAAACGCCGGACTTGTTTGCCGCAGGCAAAGCTATTTGCGTTTCGGACATGCGGGTTATTAGGCTTCCGCTTTTGCCGTCGGCGTAATACCGGCAGAGAGAGAGAGAGAGAGAGAGAGAGAGAGAGAGAGGGAGAGAGGGAGAGATAGCGGCCTCCTATGAACCCAGTCTGCAGTTTGCAATCAGTTTTGCAGGCTCGATCGAGGGAGCGGCGACCGTGGGCTTCTTACAAAAGATTTTCGATCAGGAAAATTCCTTTGATACGGCCGGCTGCCTACCGGGCTGCGGCGTGCCTCGTCATATCGTCGAGTATTACACGGTTCCATGCACCGTGTTTACAGACGATAGCCGTACCTCCCCCTCCATCCCCGGCCACCCCATTTCCGCTCGTATAACGTTAGGAAACGGCGATTCATGCAGATCCGGGCCCGGCCAGGCAAAAGCCAGATGGTCCACACTAACGAACCGTTTTAAATTCTGCGCCGAAATTTCATCTCCGCGGGAATTTCCCGACGCCGTCCCTCCCCCGAATACTTTGACCCGCTACCACCGAATTCTGCATGGTCGCGGTGTAACCGTGTGCCGTCGGATTATGGAAAACGTTCGGATTTTCAAACGGAGTAATTTTCAATTTACTCGTAACATCCTTGAAACTGCGCGCCGCCGCGCACACGGACTTCCGCATGACGTTTCCCGCTTTCAATTTCACAGTCGGCGGGGATCCTCTTCGGATGTGATCTTCGCTCGGTCGCCGCAGTCTCGAAAACCGAATAAAAGAAAGAAACGCGAAAGCCGTGGGATTTTCGAGGAAGTTAAACTACATTTCCTCGGTCATTACGCTAACAACGTTTTTCCTTCGAGTTATCGGTTCCTGTACGCTTCCATCACCGGAAGTAGAAGGTCTGCGCAATTCGCATTCATGAGGACGGAAAGCTTATAACGGGCTGCAAAGTGATGGACATTCCGTTAATTTTCTATGCTCGAAGTAAAGCTTTCAGAGCAATAAATTATTGCATGCCCAGTGTGAGTGATCGTATCATACGTTTCTTAGAAATGAAACAACAGTTCTTTCTTTTTTGTTTGCAGAGGAACGGGCACGTATATTTTCCGTAAAAAGAAAATCATGTTATTCGTATGCAGGTGTCTGTTTGCAAGCGTGAATATTTCACACTTCCCGTGGCATCTGCGCTAGGGATACGTCGCGCTACTGTTCAAAGTTTAGATCGAAAAATCGCGGAGAAAACTCGATATGAAAATTTGTCCCAGGCCGAACGATGAATTTCGCCGTGCGGGAATTTATGAAAATTCCGTGCCGTTGGAAACGGCGAGTTCTTAGAGGCACCATGGAAAACAGATTTCCTCGAGGAAGGCAGAACGAATGGCGGGAACGCGGTAATCAGACATCTCGGTCGGCGGAGGAAGAGGAGTCGGGATCCGGGAGAGTTTATTTGTAGTCGGGTGTTCTCGCGCGGGGCGCGCGCGCGCGTACTCGACGAGCCCAGATTTTTTCGCGTTTTGGTTGGCGGCTCGTAAGTTTACCACGGCGAAAAGGGGGAAGTGGCTCGTAGGATGCCCGGTCTTTTCAACGCTCGAGCCAAGGTGATTCCTTTGACTGCATTTTCTCAGTCGGAGTTTCCTTCCGCGCCCGTTCCCGTGCCATTTCCAACGGAAATACAAAATTCAGCAGGAGGAAGTGGCTCCGTGATTACGTTGGGAAGGAACCAAGCGCCGATTTTCCTTGCGTGGAACATCGGTCTCGTTCAGTCATCGCGAACCGAATATTTCCCCTCGACGTTCCCGAGGATCGAAACGGTTGATGGCGCTCGGGCAGCTGTGGCTTTATCTGAAGACCCTCCAGCCAACCGATAGTGTCGAAGGGAGCGGATCACCCTGACGATTCAGACGAATCGAATCCTTTTTCCTCGATTTTTATGTTCTAAGCTTCTTTTAAGTTTAAGATTCTAACTTTATTTTTTAAGTTCAAGATTCGTTTTAAATTTTTACATTTGGCGAAAGTACAGCAGCCGATAGGTTAATAGATTGCGTCCCATTAAACAACCACAAGTAAATGTGTCCAGTATTTTAATTTCTATGAATATTGAAAGGTAACTTCTTTTATTAAAAACAAGCTGAAATATTTGCCGTTTGTATGAACACTTGTATTGAACACTTTAAAAATCGCATTTCTGTTGGTAAATTAACCAGAACTTCTCATTTCAGATGTTCCTGCCCTCCAGAATCATGACAGCCAGTAATCAGTGTATCGAGAAGCGAGGTATTGAAACAAACAAATTACTTCAATCAAAGTTTGATTTAGAAACGGTGAAACGTAATGCTGTGTATTTCCTTTTCTCGTCAATTTCGCAATCATCTCTGTAACAGATTCGGGAAGTTCAATTATTTCTTAATTTCAACGATCCCGGTCGACGAGAGTGCTCGAATGATTTTTTCTTCACGACCGTGCCGAGAAAGTAGGTAAATTATATTCAGAAAGAGTGGCGCGCGGTAAACTGAGTTACTTGATGCGCAGAAAATACAGCGGAGCCTTCGTATTTGCGAGTAATACGTTCAAGAAACTCTACCATGGTTACGAGAAACCGCGAATAAATTAGATCCTGCAAACTCTTTGAGTATCACTTCTCGTTCATAATAATATAAATACATTTTTTTTTAATTCAATACCAAAATAGAAAAAGAAACAGTATATAGTTTATATAAATCGTAATTCATAGTTTACTGCTACCGCAGAAATGGTATGGGGGTGAAAGATCCACTAAAATATTGTTCATAGATATACATTTACAACCATCTAAAAGTTAACTAATTTTAATACGATTTCACCATTCATTACAATGGTTTTAACATTAATCAACACACTTTTGAACATAAATATCAGAAGACGCTGAATCATCGTCGATTAATCATTATTATTTTCAGAAAGGAGCTTTCAGAAAATCAGAATTGAAGTTCTCACGTTTATAATGTAAATAAGATAGACGTGGCCGGACATTCTAAGCCAAATGGCAACGATTATAATAATAATATGAAACGAACGAGGCTTCAGAATTGCCTCGCTGTTATTCATACATTGCAACTAAAATATTTGCTTATTATTACACTCCATCAAATAAGAGACGAACAAGAATAATATAAATAAATATTATACAAGGACGAGACCAAAGAAACGGCTTACAGGAACGAAGATGAAGTTTTGATCAAAGAAGTCGAGCGTTTTCTGCGACAGATTAAGGCATACAAATAGTATGACCCCCAGAGGACTGGATTCTGTAGTATCGTTTGGAGGTAAGGCGGATGTATAATCGTGAGACGCAACAACAAACAATTGCGTGGAAGACGGACACAGCCGTTCCTTTTAGAATCCCTAAAACCAGGGGCTTAGTCGTTGCAAATAACTTCGTCCTGTTGTACCGCGATACCGGATAAGAAGCAGCGGTGGGACTAACTGATACAACTTACTCGCTTTCTATCCTCCTACGGGAAACATTAGCGACTCAAAGGGGAGGAAATCTACAACGAACGGTCGCCATCTACGCGGTAATGCATTGTTTCTTCCGGGTGCCTTGATTTCTTAAGCTCTAGTTGCAATAAATTCAGCATGTACATTATGTTTCAGCATGTGAAAAAAATAACTATGATTGAAGGGGGTGAGAAATTGTAATTTTCTTGTAAAGCAGACTCTCGAGTTGTTGAAAAAAGAAACGAAGCTACGGGGACTAGAATTATTTGTTAAAGCCCGCTCAATATGAAGAGGAACGACTATAGGCATCAATATAATTTGTACATGCGACATCAACCATTGAACAGGACGTGAACGCGTAAATTATTTCTTAAGTATGTGTTACACAAAATTATTTGATTGGTACGAGTGTTTATTAGGTGCATGTAGAAGTTTTAGAATTTTTCATCTAATTATTTGCATACAATTTTATAATGTGACTTTTATTGTGATTTTATTTCAGAACTGAGTGTGCTTGATTGGTATTGCTAGAAAAGTGTGATAAAAACGATTTAATAGTGGCATAATGCACAATATTTTATTTGGAATTAAATCTTTAAAAAATAAATTTGGGACGGTACCGGTATAATTTCCAACATGATTTTATTTTTCATAGGAGTTTTAGCTCATAGCTCGAACGTAATTTTCACAATTTCAACGTGAGAGATATTGGATGGAAAATTTCATTTGAAATATTCAGGGGACGTGAAATTAATGTTTCCTGTACCTAATAATTCTCGTTTTACGAATTTCATAGCGTTCTGTCATTCGCTTAGGGAGATTCGGATATTTATGATCGGCACTGTATTAAGATTTCTTCGCGGGATTCTGCTGGTATGCTTTCGGGTTATCGGGCTTCTGTTCGTGCATCGAGATTATATGCCAGCCTGCCACTGACGTTGATTCAATATGACCCAGCAGAATCCGAGCACTCGACGCGCGAGTGGCTGATAAAGTGACAAATTGCAAACGGGATGGCCTAGCAATCGTTATTTTTCGCCCGATCGCAATATGTTCCTTTATCAGGCGACACTTGCCCGACTTGAAGCATTTCGACAGCCGGCATTCCAGGAATTCGCGCTATCGTTGCCGTGATATGGAACCCCCCTCCCCACCGGTGACGTCTAACGCATGGCTAGAGTTCAATTTCCTAGTGTGCGTTTAGACTATAATTGAAATTCTTACTCTGACGCAGTAATTTGTGTGCTCTTTGTGACGCGCGGGTATCGCTTGCCTCTCTTTGATCGACGTTCTTCAAAGTCGGGACCGCGCAACCGGAAATCATCATTTATTGGTTCACCGACGATCAGTCGAAAATTCATCCTCCGCAGTCTTGCTTCGATCATTTCGTGAACTGCGAAACCATTGAAATCGTTCCTACCCCTCAAAATAAATAAAAAAGAAAATTATGCAAGAACACGTAAAAAAAGCACACACATTTATTACGAGTGGCGATCAAAATATAGCGAGAACAACCATGGGAAAATTATTTATTGCGTTCTAATGTAATAGTACGCGGTATAAAAATAAATCGCGCTTGAACGATTGCAATCGAAGAAAAAAGAATATAGTTGTTCGAATAAATGAATTTTTCGGATCGTACGCGGATTGATACTAATAATGTCAAACATTGATACTAATACTTAGATGATTATTAATTGTATATAACCACTGATCTTTTCTTGTGTAGCATAAAGTAGTTTTCTTTTGTGATAGAATGCTTTAACGAAGTACATAATTAATAGAATAGCAATTCTATAATTGCTATTTGCTATTATATTCTACAATTCATAGAATAGCTTAATAAAATGGCAATTCATTTACCGGACTGCGTTAATGCAAAACCCGCCGTGTTGAATGTTCATTATCAACTCGTTCCGTACCACTCTTTGTCTGGTAACGATTGTTGTAATTAAACATTTTTATCGAACGCAATAGAACCTTTTCATGAAATATTTGGAAATTCCAACAAAGAACAGTTACGGTTACGCGTTCGAACGTCACGCCGTACGTTGCGATTTTAAATGAAATTACGAGATCGCGCGTTGTCAAAAACATGCGCCGTTGGTAGCGAAAGCCGATGACAGGATTGGTACGTGCTCTCCGCGCGAAATAAAACACAAAGGTTTTCGGAATCGCATTAAACGTGACTTGTATCGTTTACTTTTTCCCCTGGCGCCATTAACCCCGACACTTTTTGCATAAACGCGAGACGATTAACGACGATGTTTCCACTTTTTCCGTTTGACACGGTGCTGCGATCAACGGACACCCGCCTGCCCGCTCGCCGGTTGCTCATTAAACTCTTATCGCGCGATCAAGGCCACTTTCTTGCCGAAGATGCTTCAGTCTTCGAACTTTTAATCGAGTCAAGTCGAAGACGAACGATCGCCGGCCGTAATCGAGCGGAATAATATCGTCAGAAGAATGGACGGATGACGAACATCTTCTATTGTCACCTCTTCTTACGCTTAGAACACGCGGTTCGTGTAAAACGTTGTCGGTTACGTCGCGTTGATAGCACAGAAAAAGCTTGAAATTCATTCTTTTTTTTTCATTTGTTTGTTTAATGTTGCTTCAACATCAAAGGATTTTCTTACAATATATTATACATATTTGTATCCTTGATATACTTAGCAAGACCGGAGATATACTCCTTAGAAAGATATACTCCTTAACAGAATAGATAAGGATCTAGGCAACTTAGCATTTTTCCTTTCATTCTCATATTTTCTGCATTCTGTTATTAGATGATTTATGTTAACTGCTACTTTACATATATCGCAGATCGTGTTTTCTTTCTTATTTAACAGAAATTAATGGGTTGTTCCTGAGTGCCCAATTCTGATTCTAGAAATTGAAGCTTGAGTTGGACGATTTACTAGACTGGGAAATTTATGCCATTCAAAATCCACTCCTCCATTATGATATTTTTGTATATAGTTCCTTTTAATGTTGTCAAACACCTGTTTCCTAAAAATTTCATTTAGGTGGTTTCTGAGATCTTTTAGTGTGGTATAATGACTGATTTGTTTCATTTTTGTGTTGCAGGCTGCTAATTTGGCTGCTCTATCAGCGTTTTAATTACCTTGTATGAAATTCATTCCTACAGTTCAGCACTAACGAAAAAATTTATTTCCGTGCACAGCACCAATTATCCGCCATTTGTACACAGAATTAAGAAAATATTGGGCAACGGTTCTCGATTGAAGAGGGAAAAAATGATCCAAATTATGATATTGCATTCATTCGATTTAAAATTTGTATGGGAAATGGAAGATTCTCTTTTCACCAACGTTCTTCTACAAGGTAATTCCGGAAACGAGTAAATATCAGCGTTGCGGATTTATTTCGCCAATAATTAAGCAGTTACAATAGCGGAGCAATAACGCACGATATTTGTCAACGCTAAACTCTTGACCATGCGAACGAGCTCGAGTTTATGTCCCTTCATCCTTTTTTATTGAGCGGATTCGGATGATTCGATCGTGTAATGTCGATCGAATTCGAGATTACAAACCGCGATACTTTATCGTTGTACCCGGACGATTTTCACTGTCAAAATCACGCGTTCCGCTGAAACGGGAAACGCATAATTCGCTGAATTATTCCTGGCCGGTTCGGCGTTTTTGCAGTCGCGTTGCAAATTTCAAACATCCCGGTTTCAGCGTCCTTTCCCCCGGGTCACGGTAAAGCGATGTCAATGTTCAGTTTTCCCGTTAGTAATTCATATTTCACTAGGAGATTTATTTCATCGGCCGGGGGCTTTTTGGCCTGCACACACAGTCGACGGGGGCGAACACCGACGGAAAAACATTAAACCAACCCGCCGCGCGCGCTGTAACGCGTCCTCGGCGTTGAAAGATGCACCGCGCGCTCGTAGGTTGGCGCATTAACGCGTCGCGTTCGCTATTTAGCTAGCCATTTGGTTTATCGGACGCGCGCATTAATTTAAAGATGGCGTTCTGCGAGAACGACGTACGGCGGAAGACCGAAAATGACGCGTAATGCAACCGTGCATTGTACTCACGCACGCATTAGCGGAACAATTAACCATTGTTCCCGTGCAATTCGTTACCGTCGCAGCTGCTTCTCCGCGTATTTTGAGGATATTCCAGACATATGAAAACGAATGATACTTTTTCACGATTGAGACACCTGTCAGTCACGAACAAAACGAAGAAACATTAACGTGTTTCAGGAAGATGCGCAATGACATTCTGGGACGATTCGTGTTTTCAAACTTTGAATTTTCTGCGAATAATCGTGGCTGCGCGTAGCTACACAAATTTCCAGGAGCATTCGCAGGAAGAGATCGATCATTATTGGCGATAGTAACGAGAGTTTTCGGATCGAAGGTGAACAAAACTTCCGCCTCGCGCTGTGTGCTCTTCTAGTTAGACTAGTTCCCGAATACATTAGGATGCTAATAGCGACGAGCTAATCTAGGTACAGGGAAACTCGCCGCTGGCGAAGAATCCAACGTCAGCGAAAGACGTTCGAGCTCTCGGGATGCTGATTCGTTATCGTCACCCGGCGAACGAGCCGGGAAACAGACTGAGTTCGGTGAAGCTTGACACCATCGAACGCTTCCTTCGGCAGCTCGGAATTTTCCCCTAATATCGCTAACGATCTCCGGCAAGTTCGCCAAGTAGGAGAGAGAGATCTCGCGCCGATAGCTCGTCGTCGAAGTTCGTGGATCCGGGGAGAGGAAGCGGCGAAGATTTTCTCGGGGAAATAAGTATCATCGTTGGAAAATATTAATAGCGATGCCGACGCGACGCGGCGGAAATGTCGCGGGTACACCAGAACCCAGGTATTCGCAGGCGGCAAATATTAGGTTCGCGAGATTTCGTGCGACGCCGTATCGCCGCGACAGAACTCTCGTTAAGCGGGGAATGCGGCCGCGTCGCGGCGTCGCTTTCAGCCACTTCGCGCCTGGAACTTTTCGTTTATTAAGAGAAATTCGGAAACTTCCCGTTCTTTTGTTAGAACTTCTCTGACTGCCGGCGAACCGGCAACCAGAACGCGTAACTGGGGACGAAAGTCGCCTTTCGACGGAACCTTGTCCTGGCCGTTTAACGGTGAAAAAGTGCGGCGTGCTCTCGCGACGCTTCATGCCACTTTACACATTTCTTCTGATTCTGAATAATTCCTGGACGGGACTCTCTTTTCCTTTTTTCTTTTGTTTTTGTCCTGGCGCCGTTTACCGAGCGATCTTAATGCACGCACCGGAACTACGAAGCCTTCCGGATCTTGCCGGCAGAAGTGCAAAGCGTCGTTCTGCGTTAGGAGGATTTTCCGCGAGGGATGAACGAATGGTCTTACGACGCCCGGAGAGGCTAGGACGCCTTAACGTTTTTTACGGAATTGTTTTGTAATGCAAAGTCCGACGACGAACAGATTCAAAAAATCGCGCGACTGAATCCGAGTGGGTGTTTCTTGTTTAGACGGAAATATTTATTGCATCATTCGCATACTTAAGATTTTTACTGTTTTATTTTTCAGCAGATACTGACATTGAGGAGTTCATTCACCTTAGAATAAGCATTTCTCGAGCCATACAGCCGCGCATTAGTTAACTGCAAAAGTGTAACTGTCAAGAGAAATTCATTTAACTTAGAAATTTTCTAGTTGGAACAATTTTTATCGTACAAAAATTTACAATACTTAGCATATTTAAGCAAGTGAAAAATTAGAGTTTACTTAAACTAGGAATAAAAATTGCATTTTACTCCGATTTGAGATTCAGAAGTGATGAAAATATGTGTTTCCACAGAATACTTACAAATGACTCTAAACTAATTCCTTTTCTAGTCGAATATTTGTCGACGTAAGCTTCCGACATGTTACTTTCGAAAATCGCACTGCCGTCCCATTTTTTACCCTTTTCGAGTCAATCAAGCGTGAAACAAATGACTGATGGCGACGCGCGTCTTATACGACGGAGTAAGGCTTCTCTGATGACCTTATACGATATCATCAAGTATCGAGACGTAATTCTAGTCTCTTGTCCTCGATTCCAGACCTGGCACAAAGTGACAAGACCACGGGAAATATCTTCGTCATTTTTGAGAAAGTGGTTGAGTGAAAAGTATGCGGGGCTAAAGTGGAGATTCCAGCTTCCATAAACGACACTAAACGAGATATAATTTCAACCGTATTTAGTGGTTCAATTGACGGTAAAAAATAGTAGTCCTACACGATCTATGTCACAGCACGGACCCGAGGATTGGCCTTGGATCAGGACTTTACTGTGCTTTGTACCTTGCGAGTAGCTGTACTTGAACCAGAAAGAAATATATATTGCCAAATATTATGGTTCCTTGCCGTAGCATATTTTCGCTTATGTCTGTACAAGAGTATTGCCGTGGAAAGATTCACGTACCTTGGAGAGCGTAGTGGGATGTGGATAAAGGTTGACGAGGCAGCTCTGCCGTCTCAGTCGGTAGTCCCAGCGTGTCTCTAGATGCGGAATTTCCATAGTGTCGCAAATGCTTTGCACATGCGACGCGGTGTGCGCGCTCTGTGGCCCAAAAATCGCCGCAACTCCGCTCCGAAGCAAGTGACACACTGAAATCAAACACGTCCGTATTACGTACACTGGCTTACAGCCGGTTGTTTGCTCTTTCAGTTTGTTATGAGCAATTTTGAGGGTGTGCAAACAGCCGGTTTCGGATTGTCGTCAAAGGAGATACAGACGAACGAGTCTTCCCTATACAGACCAACTTATTTTGCCAACTCTCGTCGTGTCAATTTAACACGTGCATCACTGGTTCTCAAAAAGCGACACGCGTCGCATCATTATTCACAATTAAACTGTTATAATCAATGGTTTGTATTCCATAATTTTTCCTGTCTGACGATTCAAGTGTACCTTCTTTTTAAAATTTAAATTAACTTTCCCGAAGCTTTCTACAAAAAAGTTCTCGTTGAGTATTCTTGCATCGCGATTCACGGCCCTATTTGTTTAAGCAAACCGTAAGGGAGAAGGATCGTTTTCATTTCGCTCACATCCGCCCGAGACCTTGCCGCTGTGCTGATGGTAGCTAATTCGCAAATCAGCGGTCACGCGAAACAGGGGTCCGCGTTTTGAGGTTAGAATATCGAATTAGAGCCTGTAACTTCCGAGCCAGGGAGCTGGAAAACTTTTCCTGAATTCAACGTCGCCGGAAGTCCGACTTCGCTGTCGTTGACACACTTGTTAGCGGGAATCCTTAACTTTCTGTTTCTGCTTTTATCTCTTTTCCCTCGAACATGAAATCTAGCCGGCGCGGCGCTGCGAGGACCGCATGAATCAAAGTGACAAATTGTAGTCGAGCAACTTTCAAAGAAATATCACTTTCAATTCGATAATCTCGGAATTTATTCGCTGAAATGCCACGTTACCGGCGGCGAGCTACAATTTTATTTAAGGCCCCCCGGATGCTCGGAACGGACACGCTGGGTACGAGGAGAGTAATTCGCGAGCGTAATTCATTATTATGTTCCGAAGAGCTCGAACTTCCCGAACGCGGAACTATTGCTTGGTATCGATTAATCAGGCGAACTCCCGGCAACTTTCTACATGCTAACTTTCCACTGTACCCCGTTTCCCGGGGACTTGCACAAACGTTGTCGCGCATGACAACCGAACTGTCGTGCTCGTCAAGACCTCGGCCAGATAAATCCATTGTCGTGACTTTAATGACATCCTTTACGGGTGAAATTGTGCTCCATTCAGGATCTCGGTATTGTGATTCGCATGAATACGTTTAATCGCCGCATTTTATCCAGCCACGAAACACCGAATTACGCAATCCGACAATTAGCCGAGAGCGATAATATTTCGTAATTGGATTTCTTCCTCGTTAAAAGTGCCTCCGAAAACTATGTTTCCCCTGCACCCATGCGAACGCAATAGGCATCGAGGCGGCGGCTGCCAGTTTCTCCAGCAGCAACGTTAGTTTTTTCCTCTTTTCCTGACTTCGGTGGTTTCAGAGGATTTCGCGAGATCCCCGAGCTTCGAGACCAGTAATCTTTCAAGTAGACGGACTTAGTCACGTTTGGATGAATAATTAGGGTAGCGCGAGGCATCGAGATGCCGGGAGGAGCTTAATTATTCAATTACGTGCAGGCTGCGAGTGTTTATGCAAATTTAAATTCACGGGATAATTTATGAAAACAGGAATTAAATAGCGTCTGATTATCTCGACTGATGACTTTAATAGCCGGGGCAGAAATTGGAGTTCCAAATTTACGTCGGCGTCGCAGAACCCGATTAAAAAGAGACTTTAGAAATTTGCAGATCGACTTAAGCGTGTTTGAAAATTGTTATTTTGCAGTTTCAGAGGGAGCACGAATTGAGGGGAAAATTCTTATTTTATTGCAAGGTGGATGTACTGTCGCTACAGCTGAATCGGCGTTCATTCGAAAAAGCGATTTTTGGCTTCAATTTTTCGCCTAATTCTCGCTCGGAGTAAAAATGTTTGGTCCATCCTGCATACGGTACGGGTCCTCCGGTAGGAAAAAGCTTGTACAGGATTTTTCGTATTATGAATATGTGCTGGACTCATTATGGCTGAATGTTGAAAAAATTCGAAACGCGGACGACAAGGACAGCGTCGCTTTCAGTATAATATAATATACAAGATCAAGATAAAACTCTCCGAATATCTCTAGAGCGAGACGGAGACAGAAAGAGAGAGAGAGAGAGAGAGAGAGAGAGAGAGAAAGACACACGAGAGGACAGAAATTACGAAACGATGCAATGTAAAGAGAAGGACCCGGGGCACAATGCACGTCCCATCGGGATAATGCATGTTGGCCATTTCAGACGGAACGATCCTTTCGAATGGAGACTCCGGCGACGCCATTAAAAATTATTCAGGCATGCGACGACCGCAAGAATTCGTGAATTCCGCTGCGACCGTGCGTAGGGAACAACGCAGCGAGACAGGAGACGACGGGAGCGCCGAGATATAGCGCGTCACCGATAGGGAACAGATACGCGTCTTTTGATCATTCATTCCGCGGAAATCCACCTAATGTCCCCCACAGGCTTGATTTTATACCGGGGGGGGAAGGATCGACCGACGGATTCGGAGCCTCCCCTGTGGTACTCACGTACATCCTCCCAATCGGAATCTCTATAATCGGCCCGCAAAGTCAGCTTTCCAGGGGCTGAAACCTCAAAGTAATACCGGACAACGCTGGCGGCGTTTTAAGGTTGAAGTATGATATGCGCTATATTGAAATTCCAGATGCAATTTCACTGGACGGCCTCGGGCGAGGCGGGCTCGCTCGTGGGAAAGATACAGAGCTCTATCTAGCCGACTAGGAAAAACGGTGATTGGGCCGCGGCAAATGTATTGTTTAAAGAAGGACCGTCTCCGGGGAGGGATTAGTACGATAGAGAGGAAATTTCGCTCGATGGGACCGTATCGGAGTATTGCGAATTTATTTCGTTCGAGAGGGACCCCGAGATCGTTGTCAAAGCTCGCTCACTTCTCGCTGTAAAAAATTCACGGTGCTTATCCCCCCGTGGAAACGGAGAAAGAGGGTGGGTCCAGCGAAGGAGGTTTCGCGAAATATTCCTCCTTTGTCCAATAACGGCGGGAGGGGAGGGGGAGGAAGTGCTCGAACGGCAAAAACCGACGGGGAAAATGTGTTCCAGCATTTTCGACATCGCCCGTCCAAGCTCTTCTTTCGCCGGGGCAAGCGCGGAAGCAGATACTTGGAGACATTTTGCAGCGTGACTCGCTCGCGAGTAGAAGCGGAGAAAGAGAGAACGGCAGTCTCGGAGAGTATCTCGTAGCGGCGCGGCAGCCGAGTGCGCATTTCGCGGTCCGTGCTGTTGCCTGCATCCGGTTGGTATCATCCTGGATTTGCAAGCGGATAGGATTATCGCTTGCTAATGTATCAAAGCCACTTGGCAAGCCGTGTGTACCCCGAGAAACGCCAGACCCTTCTCTTTTGTCTCGCGCGAAGTGTTTAATACCTTGGTTTCCCATCAGGCTCCGCACACACGACAATTAACAGCGGTTTGTAATTGCAATCGGTCCTATTAGAACGACAGCTTTACGAACCGGGACCTCCCGTGCAATAAAATATAAACTTGTAGGTGAATTGTTGGCAAATTCAAGCTTGCGAGACTGGTGTTAACGGTGTCGTCAAAAATTTTCATAACGAAGCCAGCAAACTCGCCTCCGACGTTAGCATTTATCTCTGTCATTCTTAATTGTAAGAACATCGTGAATTATATGTACTGTTGTTTGCGCAAGCAGATCCAACGTTTTCCGAAACCTTGTATTTTTCTGTTGCAAATATGTAACGTTTGAGATAAATGCACTGCATCAAATATGGAATCGATTTTTGATCGAATATTTAGTGTAATATTTCAATATCAGGGTTTAATGTATTTTTGTAATATGACAGATACATGGGAGCATTTGTATCAGCAAATATTTGTAACACTTTCATTTTATTTTTCTCGTAGCGAGTTTTATTATTTCTTCGAAGATTGCAACAATACGTTGTTACTGTAAAAATACATGAACTCTCGCGTTTCAACATGAATAAGAAATTTTTCAGAATTTTTTCAATGGGGGGATTTCGAACCAAAACATCGGGAAAAAGTCCATAGCATGTATCTCAACATGCGCAATGTGCCGAGATTTTTAGCAGAATTTTTGCATGGGATTAAATACGGGAAATGGAAGAAACCTGGGTAATCCGAATATTTTCTGTGTCCATATTCCTAGTCGAGATAGAATGTTGAAATTTGCCACGAAATGTTTTTCTCTGTAAGCTATCGAAGTTTTAACTTTATCCGATAATACCTTTCATATCACACAGTTTTTGCAAAGTAATTTGTGAAAATAAGAATTTATTTTCCTTTATCAACTACTTAACACTTCTCGTGTTGTCATATCGCCAATATTTCATCAATTAATTCGTTTCTGGTTGGCGGTGACATTTTCCGAAGTCGGTGACCATATCGTTAAATAAAACCGCTTTCTAGAAAAAGATTGTCCGAACTGTGATCAAAGATTTAATATTGTATTTAATACTGTTACGACGTTAACAATTCAACTCGTCGAAACGTCCCGCTGCTAATACAATTTCCAACTAAATTATCTTCACTGCAAGCAAAAACGGAATAAGATTCAGCCGGTGATTCAGCATGTGAAGCAAACGAAACGCAATGTCCGTGAAACCAGGGAAGTTCAGGTGAAATTATTATTTCTGATACTCTCCGAGTGCTTTCCTCAGAGAAGACACAGTTCTTCTCGTGGAAGCGATATATGTCTTTATCCTCCCGAGGCTTTTCTCTGTCGGAACCATTCGAGCGTTTCAGTATGTCTGCCGGTCGACTCGCTGTCCTTCCTGCTTCCAAGACCTCATCCAGACTACCGGTACTCTTTTCTTATTCAAGATTAGAGCTGGTAGTCCGCGTACACCAACGTTTCCAATCCCTCGAGCTCCCTTTATTCGCCGTATATTTTCGTCCTTGCCCCCCGAACCATTTCGCCCTGTTCGATTTTAAAACGCACTGGGTCCTTAAGGGGGCGCGCCGCTCCGGAAAAATGAATCAGACTACTTCTCCTATTATTCAATTTTCTTCAAGTTTCGGGACATCATCAAAATTCAGGCTTAAATTGTCCCTTCGCAAACCTTTTTACCGTTCTCCTCTACGTGCTCAAATTTCGAGGAACGCAGGCTGTCCCAAACTGTGCCGTACACTTCTACAAGTAGAAAGGTAATTACTTCTCCTCTTGTTCAATTCTCTTCAAGTTTCGGGACATCATCAAAATTCAGGCTTAAATTGTCCCTTCGCAAACCTTTTTACCGTTCTCCTCTACGTGCTCAAATTTCGAGGAACGCAGGCTGTCCCAAACTGTGCCGTACACTTCTACAAGTAGAAAGGTAATTACTTCTCCTCTTGTTCAATTCTCTTCAAGTTTCGGGACATCATCAAAATTCAGATTTAAATTGTCTCTTCGCAAACCTTTTTTACCGTTCTCCTCCACGTGCTCAAATTTGGAGGAACGCAGGTTGTCCCAAACTGTGCCGTACACTTCTGTTTTCGCAGCTCTATTATTTAAACTTTTATGTGCGTTCGAAGTAGCGGAGCAATTACTTCTCCTATTATTCAATTTCCTTCAAGTTTCGGGACATAATCAAAATTCAGACTTAAATTGTCTCTTCGCAAACCTTTTTACCGTTCTCCTCCACGTGCTCAAATTTGGAGGAACGCAGGCTGTCCCAAACTGTGCTGTACACTTCTACAAGTAGCGAGGTAATTACTTCTCCTCTTGTTCAATTCTCTTCAAGTTTCGGGACATCATCAAAATTCAGACTTAAATTGTCTCTTCGCAAACTTTTTTACCGTGCTCCTCCACGTGCTCAAATTTGGAGGAACGCAGGCTGTCCCAAACTGTGCTGTACACTTTTGTGTTCGCAGCTCGATTGTTTAAGCTGTTACGAGCGTTCGATGTCGCGGAGTAATTTCTCCGTTAAAAATGAGAATTTCCCGGTAAGCATTGCCGCTTAGTGATCGAAGATCTGCGCGTTTCTTTCGGCTAGAAGTCTCGGGGGAGCCCTTAATTCTTATTCGCCGCGGCGAAGGGCACGGTTTGTAAATTCCGTCCCGTCTCGGCTCGTTCTATGGAATTTCATCTGCGCCGCACCGCCGAATGGTTTCCGAGCCGATAGCCCGGCTGAGATACGACACGCTCCGGTCTCTCGCCTCGTCCCACAGATTTCCCGCGATGGTATCGCGGCGAAGATCGATAGTACGTAGCCGGAGCGGCCGCCGGTGCCGCCGTGGCCAACGACATAAACTGTTCCTTAAATATCCTTAACATAATAGTCAACGATACCGGGCCCGCGAAAAACACCATCGCTTCCGACCGGTGGATATCGGCGCGGTTAATGGGGCACTTTATTTTACGGTGGATGGAAAACGGGGGAAAAGAGCGTGGGATCCAGAGACGTTTATGGCTTCTGCGCTATTGAGTCCCGATCACCGGCCCCGAATGGGAAAAACGCGGACGAACACCAACACCGGGACGGCTCCTATCACGCTTCCGATCCGCCTAGCCTCGCCTAGTCTCGCGCGAGGCGCGTCGCGTCGCGTCGTCCGAGCTCGAACAATGCGTATCACCGTCAAAAAGCCGATCAACCGTGCTCACTGAAAAAATAGTCCGCTTCGGTCCCACCGTTGTTTACCCTATTGCTCCGCCGTCTCGCTTTTCCCACGGTCGTTTCCCCGCGCTGCTCGCACGGCCCTGCATCCGCTGAAATTCCGCGAGGCGAAGGTGCTCGGAGCATGCAGTCCAAAAATTCCGCGAGCGTTCGTTCGGTTGCTCGCTCGTTCACGGGCGCGGAAACATATCGTTGCACGCCGCGCGACGCCAACAGGCAAGATCGGTGTACCAACACTGAAACGACGTGACGCGACACCGCCAGGTAACGATCGTTCCGGAAAACGGGACGGTGACAAATGGCGGATCCGCTCGTCAACGGCCTGTCAAAGTCTTAGCCAACCGAAGCCCCGCTAATTGGCCCACGGTATTTTATTTTCGTTGACGACGACCCGGAACGCGCCAGAATCCAGATGGGTTGTAATAGCACTGACGGGGTATTTTTTGATTTTTTTTTTTGTTTAATAATATCGCTGGGATATAGGAGAGATTCGTAACCGAAAATTATGTGATGGGCGAGCTTGGAGGCGAAATTAACCAGTTAACGAGTGCACTTGTCAATCCGAAATGAATTGTTACATTCTTATCGAATAAAAAAGTGTAGGATTAAATTTTTGATCGGTTGGGATCTAAAATAATTTATTTGAACTTATATTACATGTGTTAAAGAAAAAGATAAAGCAGTTACAACTTCTGCTCGTTACCACACGCTTCGCTCGTTTCGAACTTTGAGCATCATCGCATTTTTCGATGAGTCCTTCCGCCCCCACCGACTATTCCTGCACACCCCCGACTTTCGTCAAATGGCCCAAAAGCTTTCATTTTTACGATCCTTTCAGGCCCCACACTTGGTCCCTAAACATACGTGCTTAAGTAAAGCACTAAAACTATACTAAAACTACCCTAAACAATAAATCTACGCCTGGCAAGGTTAGCATGAATAACTGCGATGCCACTAAAGTAATTACAGTTTTGTCTGTTGAGGCTTTCGGGTGTAAGCCGTGTCCTAAAGGAAGAAATTTCCCAACGTTTCGCAAGCATTGCAGATAGCTTCATCAGGTGGTCAGAAGACACACTGATACTATATACTAATGTAAAACTAATGTTACTAATGTTACTAGTGTGTGTCGATTGGTAAACACCAATCAGAGTAGGCTTTTAATTGGGCGGCCGAACAATTAAAAACTGGGAAGAGCGTGTGTCATATTGGACTAAGGTTGTAACCTGTGTCTCTGTTGATGTTATTGGGGTGTTTCTTAATTTCCAATGTTTCCCGGTGTTTTCTGGGAAAATATCCTTTTGTTCTGGCTAGAACTGTGGTTTCATTGAAAAGGATGGTATGTCCTGTGGTTAACTGCTGTTCGGCTATGGCTGATTGAATGTAGCCCAGCCTGGCGCACCGCTCTTGTTCCTTGACTCGAGTGATCACACGCCTCCCAGTTTCGCCGATGTAAACTTTGCCACATGAGCAACGTTGGGAAATTTCTTCCTTTGCATCCGAAAGCCTCAACAGACAAAACTGTATGATGCCGGACCGTGAAAGTCTCAAATCTCTGATTACAAAAGTAATTCTTTCTGGTCTTGCATTAGAGAATTAGAACAGTATAGTTGTATTTTTACTATAAACAAATTAATACAATTGCAACTAGTCTATGACCCAGTAAATGCTTTAAAGATTCTAGAGAGGGACGAATGACAGAAAAATAATCGATTAAACTACTTTTTTTAACCAGTTAACTGTGATTGACGAGTGTACTCCGAAACTCTATTGCGGTGCAGTTAACGTTAATGGATTGTTAAATTCTTATCGAAGAGAAAAGTAATTCTTTCTCATTTAGCTTTACAAGGGCTTTGGCTTTTATAATAGCCGCATTTCGGCTGCGTTCGACGTGTATATTCGTCATTGCTTGATTTTAATTCCGCGCCGTGGGGGATTTTTCAAATTCAAATTCCACAGTTAACTGGTTAAGTAGTTTTCTTACTAGAAACGTTGTTCTTTTACTTATAAAGTTAACCCTTGCCAATGAACCGTTTAAATTATAGTGATTGGCTCACAAACGTAATTATTTAGATTTACCACTGTAGACCGTTCTCGGAAAGAAGATATAAGACAGATAGACTCTTCGTTCGCCGAGTAAAACGTAACTGTCGCGGGCTTTGGCTTTTATAATAGCCGAATTTGGCCGGCGTTCGACGTGTATATTCGTCATTGCTCGATTTTAATTCCGCGCCGTGAGGGATTTTTCAAATTCAATTGCACAGTTAAGTGGTTCACTTTTGAACACCAGAATTGAGTTCGTTATAATTTTTTGAGATTTTGAGAGGATTCAGTGAAGCGAGTTTTAGCTATTCTTACTCATACTTCCGGTAGCGCTGTTCAGTGACACAGGTGGAGCTTCCGTGTCGCCGCAGCATCCGTGGGACGGTATATCGCGCGGTGCGGTTTATGGAAATTTACACGTAAAACCGCGATAATTTTATAGTACGGCCCGGTCGGGAAGTGTCGCTAAGCGAGCCACCTTCCCCTCCGCTCGTGTCCCAAAGTTTCAGCCACGCGGGCCCATTTTCGCCGGCCATTTATGGTCGACGAGAGCAAATTCTGATTAAATAATAGCAATTAGCAGCGGCGGGTCCGGCCGATTAGATCGCTCTAGATTTAATACGGCGCATAATTAATCGTGGTTGAACGTCCTGCGGGAAAATTGAATAACGACTAATTTGCCGCATAATCCGACAGACGCGTTTCACGAATAGATATGTCTCGTAAATATTTTAAACGTTCACCGTGGCCGCCATTCCGCTGTGCGTATGGTTTTTTGACACTTGGCAGTTTGTTTGCGGACACACTAGTTTTATGGTAAATGGATTTGTAGAAGAAACGTTTTGAAATATTCATTATTGTTTTCTGGAAAAATATTTTCAGTGCGATGGGGACGCAGGGATATTCGGCCGAAATTATTTAAATATTCGTTGACCGTTTTCTGTGAAAATATTTTGAATCCCGGCCGATCCTTCTTTATTATCATTCTGCAGGATATTTCATACAAAAAACGTGTGAAGCAATTTGACGATAAAAGTAACAAAATTGTCACACAGTTATAGTAAAGTCTGTAGAATAACACTCTGAAATTAATATAGGAGGAGAGCATTGAATGATCAAGCACAAAAGCATAAATATTATAACACACGAATTATAATACATTAATACTTTGCAAATCATAACGGTTCCTGTGCTACTGTCGACTGTGTTGAGATTAGCATTTTATTTTAACGAATTGGCTGTCACCGGCCGTTCTTGAACCTGCCGGAATCATAATGGACATAGAAGATTATGGCCGTTCCGCGTTTATGAATATACACCGGTGCACGAGATCGACAGAATTCCGCGCGTGCTCTCGAAACGGAGATTACAAAACGTGGAGGTTCTGCACGAAAATAAATGGCCTTGATGAAACGGCGCACAAACGCCAGGGGAGGTTGAACAAAACAAAAAAAAATGCTGTAAAGTAAATAACGAACGGCCATTCCCGCCTCTTGCAAATTAAACAATTCCGCGCATCGTCATCGACGTCAACGGCCGCGATCACAATTTCTCGAAATGCGAAATCGAATCAAGATGAAATCTAACGAAAAAAAAAAAACACGAAACAATGCGCATCGATGCTTTATCGAGCTCGAATCCGCGCCGCTCGAAAAATTACACCTGAAACACGAACGATCGAGCCCGGCCCCGCAGACCCGGTATCTTTCCGCACGCTCGAATAAATACAGTAACCGGAATAAATTCAATTCTGTTTCGTTCCGCCGTTCCCTGTAACAGGGTCCATCCAATTCCTCGCGTCTCCGTATCTAAGATCTATTTACGCCGGGAAAAATCTACCCGGCCTCGTCGAATCGAAGCGGAATCGATCGCGGGCCCTTGACAGTGATCAGAGATCCCGGTGAAGGCGCGTTCGTTTATCAGCGAACGCGGGATTATGCTAATTCCGTCGGCACAATGAACGACAGTCGATTTTATATCCGCGCGCAGCCACGGAAACGCTGAAAGCTGAAACGAGAGTACAAGGATGGGCGCAACGTGCACGACGCTAAGCAGATTCTACAGTGATTTTAATCCTTTCGCGATGAGGACTGAATTGTCCTTTAATCTTCCCTTCAACGTGCTTTTTCGAGCGACCGACTGCCGCACATCCAATCAAAGCGAACCGTTTCTTTTGCAATATCACTTCTACCTTCCTGTACCTGTTGGGAAGAATTCAAGCTTCCGTGTGTGTGTATGTATGTGCACTTTGTTGCATTGAACGCTCGATGTAATTCGTAAACTCGAGTGTAATCGAATCTGGTTGCTGGATGTAGGTATGGATATTTAATAATTGATAATTGAAATGCAGGAACACTTCGATGGAGATTTTACAAAAGGTACAAATAATAATTAGGTGTGTGGTATGATAGACACTACTTAAACACGCAATACGTGCATACTGTATGCGTATCTGCGCGTGTGTTCATTTTATTTGGTTCCAGGATTAAAAAGTAGAAAATAATCTGTGTGAAACGATAATTTTTTCATATTTTCTGTATGTTTCTCTATATATTCGGAGTGGAGTTTTATGCAGAACTGTAATTTCTAGAAGTAAAGTACAGCTGTCAAAAATTCAACAAGTTGTCTGCCAACTTCGATATTGAATATCCTGCTCATTTTAATCCATTATCGAAAAACAGGAAGATTCACACGAAACACGAGGGGATACGGTGTGTGTAATTTATGCGTGTTTAGCGAACAATATGTTAACCCGGTTCTTCGGTTAACATTGAAAAACCCCCGACGTACCCCTCGGCTTCCCTGGGTGAAAGGGATCGATACCGGCGCGGATAACGCGTCCTCCCTTAAACGAAGCGGACATTGTCGCGCAAAGACGTGCTTTATCTACGGTCGCGAGCGATTCTTTGCGATAAGCCGGGAACGTCGATGAGAAATCGAATGCTCCAGGGAGCCTTCGAGATGAAACTAATTCCCTCACGGCCGTAGCAGCGATTCGATGCTTTGCAGAGCCTCGAGACGCGACTTAAATAGTCGCAGCTGCCGCAGGAAATGACAGCTTGAGAAATATAATGCTTTCTCTGAATGGCGGAACGGTGAATCGAGATATTCGCATTATTTCGATGGGGAACGGCTTATCTCGATTTGACAACGTCCAAAATCGTCACTCTAAAAATGTCGAAAATATTAATTATACGCCAGAACTGTGGAAAATGTTTCACCCGAACAAAATCGAAATATTCCACTACATAAACCCTAAAATATAATTTCTTCAAGTCATATTAATAAAGTATACGGTATCTGAACAAATCCGGCCTCCTGCTTTATTAATGCGACTCCCGAATTTAAGTGAACGAAAATTATAGTAATTAGAAAATGCAAAAGTAACCGTTGAATCAGTATAAACGTATAATTCATTTATTAAATAGAAAGTTACGAAATTTAAAAACTTTTAAAAATTTAATTTAAATTTAAAATGTGCATATTCCTGCCAACAAAGTCAACGTTACCGAATAATCAGTGTAGTACACGTTTTATTAGTTTGCGGCTAGACATCTGGTTGAATGAAATTAATTTTATGAGACGCCTAATTACAACGCGCAATCAAGCTGTTGCAGGCAAACAGGGATTAATGAGCTCTGAAATTTCAGTTCCGTTCAGCCGAAATTTGTTCCTGGTCCTAGCGTCAGCGTTGCCTAATTAATTCGCGAACATTCGAAGCCGTACCATCCCGTAGCTTTCATAAAAATTGAAATCGCCAGGATCACTTCTGGTAGTATGGTATATGCTTCATGTATCAATACGTAATGTTCTTACTTTCACAGTTCGTCAGTTTCTCGCGAGTCTTCCGATCTTTTCCCGGCCAGAAAATTGAACTCTCGTTGCAATTAAAATTGAAAATTCCATTACGCAAAACTCTTTCACTCGACGACCGGCCGCGCAACGTAAACATTGCAATGGCTGCTAGGCGAAACATCTTTTATCCCGCGCCCTTGATCCGAGCTTTGATGCACCAATAAACTGCAAGCTCTCTGATTGCAATTTTAAAAGAATTTTCGGCCGCCTCGATGCGCATTTGAACAGTTTTTACGAGCGTTCTCGAAGCGAGTCAGAGACGTCAGAATTTTCCAGTTTCAATGAAAAATTCCCTATCTCCCGGCTCGAGCGAAAGCATATTTGACAGGAATTTATTTAGACATGCCGAAATGGAGGCGGAACAACCACACAGTTTGGAAACCGCGGATTCGCGGGTACCTCCATTTCACGCGTGTTCATTGAGACGCGAGCGCGTACGAGTTCTCTTTCTCTTTCTCTCGACGGTTATCGGAGCCTCGTAGGAAATTCGACGGACCTGGCAACGAAACACCGTGAAAAGCTTGATCGAGCTATTCTCTCGGAAGCAATCGCGAGAAAAAGCGAAACGAGGGGTGCTCGTTTCACGTTCGGATCCGACGACGCGAACAAGAGACGTCGGGCGTTCGGAAAAGGGGCTCTGCAAGATCGCACAAACGAAATAGTTGCTGCAGGCTGAACGACGACGTCGCGATACAAAACTGCGAGAAGAAAACCCCGATTTAAGGATCAAGAATCAATCTTTCGGCGTTCTCGCGGAAACGGAATTCCTTTTACAGGTGTGCAACTTTGAGGAAATCTATCGAGTTAGAGCTTCAACTTTCATTGATCGAGTCAAAATAAGAGGAACGTTTTCTTTTTCCTGCTGACTACGATAAATCAAGATTTGGATCGTTCTGAACCGAATAAACCAAGTTTTATCGTAACGTTTCCTGAGGAACGAGTGCCAGTCGTTCCTAGAACAATTCGAGTCTTATCTGCCGCACCATTAGAAAGATTCGAAGTTACTATGAAGACATTCCCCGAGCAGTCGACGCCATTGTGTTCGATGTCATTTGCTCGGCTTTAGATAAGCGGACGTTAATTTCTGATGTCCAGTAAGTTTGTGCACCCTTGATTGTGGTCAGTTCTCTAATTATTTCAAAACCAGTGGGTTTACTGTGCTGCAGTGGGTTCTTTCTTTTTTCTTTAATAATTCTAATAGATTAAAAATATTTTTAAAATATTTCTACGTGCTACTATTAGCTATGTAAAAGTGCATTATCTATTCGATAATTGTCCAAAGCATGGGTCTGGCCAGGAACAATTATCGGCTAGAAGAAACTATTCTTTATTTATTAAAATACCATTCCTCTTTCTAGAAACAAATTACATTCTTCATCTCGAATCATTCTTCCCCAAATATTTTTTACTATCGAGTACGAAATTACTTTCAATACCGAATATCAATTATTTTCGTTTGGTTGACGGATGAAACAAAATTGAAATTCTTTGGACAATGTTAACGATTCTTTGAAGCATAAATTTTACAGCAGAGGAGCACTTGGGAAAATTTGAACCGTTATTATAATTCGTTTCGACTTTACAGCGAGCGCGTTCGCTCGGCTTTTGTGGAGTACCGTCTGCGTCGCTTAAAAATAATTAAACGTACAAATACATGATTTCGTGAAATGAAATAAATCATTTAAAAGGTTAGCATAAAGATGTGCCGAGAAGTCGAATAATTCTCTGCTGTCGGCCATGGACAACCAGTGCCCGGATGTTTCGGGCAGCCACTTCCTTCTCATCACGCTAATCAGCTTTTTAAAAATATAGAACTCTCGTGCCGCTCTCGTTAAAATTCCGCTACGAATTTGCTCCCCCTTTGTGTTCCCTGTACAGGCGCATTATCATCCCTGGAATTACTTCTCGAAAAAGAAAAAAATTAGAGAAGGGGAGAGCCGGAGAGAGAAAGAAAGAGAGAGAGAGCGCGAGAGAGAAGTGGCTGGTTCAGTGTGCAGAGCAACGAGGTCGCAGTTACTTCCCTCGGACCGGAACTTGTAACCCGTAAAACTTACTCGCAGTTCGCGGCGGTAAAATTAAAAGTCGCAACTTTATCGGTAATGGTGGGCGGGCTGAATGGGGAGGGGCGGGAAGAGGGGGATGGGTTCGGAGTTGCCCCGAGGCAAATTCACCGGGGTGATCGTTATTTTTACGTTCACGGTGAAGTTTCAGCAGCGACGCGCGAAATAAGGGGGCTCCGGTCAGACGATTCGAGGGAAACTGCTCGCAATTAGGCGGCGGAACGATGGACATTTGCGACGGGAAAAGTTGCCGCTCCGGTTCGAAGGAACTCCGGTAACGCGATCCAACGATAGGCCGGACTGCCGACACCGGGGACCTGTTTAAACCCTTCCACCGGAGCTCCGGAGTCTCGCCGGAAACGGAGAGAGAAAGAGACCCTCCCCGGAGACGTTCCCGTGTTAATGCGTTAAGCTAATTCCCGAAGTTTCAGACGACACAAAAACTGCAGCCTACGATAAGCCCCCGCGAATCCGGCGCCGGTCGAACCTGCCGAATGTGGCAGGGGTCAAAAGTCATCGACATTTATCACGGCTCTGGCCGCAAAGTTTGGATGCGCGGTGCTGAATTGCAATTGGTTTACAGACATTCGTGTTATAACTATGTAAGTACGAAATTACACCGTATGGAACGATACCAAATAAAAATTAAAAAATTAATAGGACGTCCCTTCTTTTTTGTACCTGACACTGTATAGGGCTTGCAAATTGGGCCTCGACAAGATCATGTTAAGTGTTGCGACTGCCTTTCGAGAGAGACTGTTAACTGCGTCAGCGTTTGTATACTGTTATTCTTTTAAATATATTAGCATTTAGCAAAGTTTTACGAAGATACCAATCACCCCATTCCTCGAGAATCCTACATATTTGACCTACTAATTTTTCCCAAAAATGCTAACCATAACTTACGATCTAATTATTAGAGCCACAGAAGGAAAAATACATTTTCAACCATGCAACGAATAATGTTGTCTATAGAGCTGCTAAATGTACATTTAGAATTGAGTGTATTTTCATCGAAAAATCGTTAATCTAGTGACAATTCGATCACTGTACACGTAAGATAAATTAGTATAGTATTAAAACTGCCAACCTGAAGGACT
>CM052144.1:3088361-3101380 GCA_028454255.1 Halictus ligatus | reverse complement strand
CGAAAAATTGATGAATTCTCAACAGGTTCCTCGCTCGAGTCTTGTCGAGCTCGGTGGATCGGCACGAGGCCAGCCAGCGAGGTTCCTCGAGCAGCTAAGCGAAGTTCGCTCGCGCACGTTTAACAGCCTGAAAGCCGAGACGGGGGTTGCCGAAACATCCGGAGCCCCGGCGACCACGAAGACAGAGGCGCGGGGCTCGCAGCAAGTAGAAGTAACGAGCACTCTCGCCACGCAGCTATTCTTAGGATAAAGTTCGCCTCCGACCGCCTCTTTATTTCCACTTGGCTGCCGGCTGTCTCGGATAGGGTTTATTATCGCTCCGGCGCGCCGCGCCGCCGCGCGCTCTTTGCAAATAGATGCTTAAACGCGCGTACCCGCTGTCGTAAACAGTTCCCGCGACGAGGAGCCCGTTCTAGCCCGAGACTCTCTGCCGGTGAAAAGGCGCGACGTTCCGAAGTATGGTCCCGGGATTTCGCTGTTGCGCGGCCAAATTGAGAGAAGGCGGTCGCGGTTACGCGAACGGGGGATAAGAAACGCGCACGCATATATATTCCGAAAGTTCCGCAAGAGATACGGCCGTCGCGGAAGAAATCGCGGACGGAGGCGTCGCACGTACCTTGTCCCGGAGATTTGCTTTATGGCCGAAATATAAAACGAGAAGTCGAAAATCCATGGAACACGAATATTATTTTATTATACACTTCCCGGCGAGATCCAGCACGCGGAAACCGAGCATTTTTCTCGGGGGTTGCAACCACCGCTTGACTGTGGCTACAGTCGCCGTGAAAAGTATTCGTACACTCTTTGAAAAGGAGTTACAAAATAATTTTTTTAATGGATTACAATTCATGTCATGATTCATGACGAATGAAAATATTATTAACCCTTAGCACTCGAATGATGAATGTAAGGCACCACTAAAAATTCCTGTATCATTATTCAAAATATTTTTTACATTATTAAATTCGTTTGCATTTAATCACTTCTCTACCACGGACGAGTTATCTCGCGACGCAATGTCTATAAAGGAAACTTGTTCGCGATATAACTTGTCTGTGGCATCGTGCAAGAGACATTGCGTCGCGAGATAACTCGTCCGTGGACGAGAAGTGGTTAATAAATTACTAAACATCTCAGTCTTGCACGAGTAAATGGCACCATTTTCGTATGTATACCGTGAGAAAAATATATAGAACGGAAATATTCTAGGTCGGAAGAAAGGTTTCGTTTTGAAGTAACTTCGAGTGCAAACGGTTGAAAATCCGTCTTTATTTTCGTATAAGTTGTACATGTTTCACGAGTGAATTGAATCAGAACAACGCCGTTCACAAATGCGACGTCCGAAGCTCTAAAGACAGAGGGATCGGAATGGCGGCCGTAATAGTAAAATAGCGCAGGAAACGTCGCGGTGAAAATAATCGTAAATTGAAGAGCACAGTTGCGCCGAGGTATCAGGATAAGAATGCCCGCCTATACAGCCTCGCGTTTCTTCCGAATGAATGCCGAAGAGCTGTCATAAACAGTTTCAATGCGGAACGTTAGCCCCGAATTCCTCGTTCGCCGCGATGGAGACCGTATCCGTGCGCGGTTTATTATTCAATTTCTCAATTTTCGAAATGGCAAGTGCCATTTTACGTCATTAAGACGGGATTCGTAAAATTTTTAAATTCCCCGAGCACAGTGTGGAACAACCGGGTAACTTCGCCGGAAAACCCGAGCTATCAAAGTGGAAACGACAGTAATGCGAACATTACCGTCCCGCTGAAATACCGCGGATAAGGAGTTTACGCGGGAAACGTATTACGCCCGGCGAATATTCAAAATTAAGTTCGCCTGCGCGACGAAGAAATTCTATCCACGAAACGCGCGGCTACCCTTGCTCAGGTTACATCGCTGAATTTCAATTTCCGCCCGAGCTGCGCTGCGGTTTAATCCGTTTGTCTACCGTTTCCGTATTTCACACACAAGTGAAAGCTAGAGGCGGCCGGAAAACACCGGCGATTCCGGCTAAAGAATACCACGCGACAGTGTCACGGGAACAGAAACCGAGACGGGAATTGTGAAAGCTTTTTGCAATAATGCGATGAACTTTCTTTGCAGAGAGCGCAGCGCACGGGCACTTTTCGTTTCCAGAAAAATGCCGTTCGAACTTCCGGTGTGTTTCCTTTAGGAAAATATCGACTCCTGCGGAATATTACGCCCCGGAACCTTTTTAAAGAATTTACATTAATGTTGAAATATTTAGGAAGACAGTATTAATGGAAATTCAAGAAGCAGATTTCAGATTTACTTCAGCTTTAGAAAGGATCAGTATTATTTCTTCCCTACTCGATTTTGCACCGAAGTGTTAACAAAGGGATATATTTTATTTGTTACATAAGAGGGTAGCGAGGCCAAGTGGGCTCGTAACTGTTTCTGCGTATCCTTTCAATAGATCCAGGGTATGAAGCACATTTGAAAAACCGGAATTGTCCAATTTTTAACGATTCATAGTTTCAGTTTGGCCGACACAAAGCCCCAAGTGAATCGCAATCGAAAAATAGTGTAGAATATCCCACTCGAGTGTGGAAAGCTTCGCAGAAAGTGTTTGTGAGAGTGACATTTTGGACTAGTACAATACCGCATCGAAAATAAAATTCTGTATTTCGGTGAACCCAATGTAGTGAAATGAAAATATCGGTCGTTTCTTCATCTCAAAGATATGACTATGAACTGAATGCCTATTTCACGTGTTTCTTGTGATTTGTAGTTCTTTCACAATCGTCGCGGTCGATATTGAAATCTCGTCGACGGTTCATAACGTACCCGCTCATCGTGCGGGTCGGCATTCGAAAAATCAAGGAATTGTAACCGGCGCAATAGAGCCCTCAACGCTGAAGAGCTCTACAAAACGTCGAAGGAAATTGCAACGGTCTGAACCTTTTTTCGGAGAGTTCGTTTTATTCCTGCGATTGGTGCACCAGGGCTAACGGAATTATGGTGTACGTACTATTATATGACTGGGGAGGATTTTATGGTCGGTCTAAGTGGTTGCAATAAACTCGGCAATCCACCGATCGAATACTGTATTAAATCTGTGTTAAATGTTTAGATTTCATTTTGTGCTTTATTGAAAGCGATTGAAGAAGACGAAAGGAAAATTCATTTCAGTGCTGGGTGGTTTCATAAAAATTGCGAAGATTGCCGTATTTACGATAGACTTAAAATAGACCCGTTGCTCCGAACGTGTATTTCACGTACACACGTGTGCGTATATAATTGTCGTAATTTCTCAAGAAAATCCAACTAGTGCGGTCCAATGTTAAAAAACCTATCGTCCTTTTAAGAGCATTCCGAATATTAATAGCGACTGTGGTATCATTACTTTATCGTCCAACGAATTACTAAAGTGGGCAACCATTTTTCACCGAGGGGTCACACGGTTCAAATACTGGGGATCTGTATATTTCTAAAGGGTATTGCAACATTGTATTACGGGATGCAGTTGCAGCACGTTCCGTGTGTACACGGCAGCGCGCCGCGTCGTGGAAAAAAACAAAAAACGAAAAAAAAAATAAAAGAATGGGCACCCGCTGTGTGCAAAATACGGGGGTTGCAAACACGTGTATCATAGAGAAAAGGTAAATTTCGAGGTAGAAGCGAGGACGCGAGAGTCAGAATCCTGTGTTCGCGGAATTTTCACGGTTGCGGCTCCGGTACGGACCATGGTTTATGGATTTTATGAGCCGAGTCTGGTATAACACCGGACCGGGCCGGGCCGGTCCGGTGCGTCGTAAGCAAAGTGCTTATTTACTCCACGGCTCGTTAATTCTCGTCAGGTAAAATACAGGTGGCCGCCGTACGTCTATGCCTGTCCACGGGGACGCCGCGGTGGCCGGAGAATTACGGTGTTTACGCGTGCTCCGATAATTTTATGTGGCATCAAGCGGGACATCATTTCCCGGTTACCGATACACCACGTCAGGCCCACAAACGATTCGCAATTTATACCGACCGCCGCCTTTATCCGTGCGCTTTAAGGCGCGACGATAAAACAAATTGGCACGCCCAGGCCCTGGCGATGTCGGTCCCGCTGTTTTACGATTTTCCATGGCGCATGAAACAGTTACCGGCCACCCCCCTCCTAACCATAATCTCCTTAGGTTTATGCCACCACGTAAATAATTGACCGAACTTTCGAGGTTTATTTATCGCGCTGCCTGATAATAAACTGCGAATGTCGTACCGAAATTGAAACAAGAAAAGTCTCCTTGTACCTGTCAGGACAGAGTACAGTAGAACCTCGATAGTTGCAAACTTATTGCACGGAGTCAATGTTCTGGAACCCCTGGTGGAATCACTATGATTGGTCACCTCTTTCGTTGAAACGTGAACGTGTCCTTCTTAGTGAAATGTCGGTGCGAGTCACAAATGACCCCGGCGCGGTACTCCGCGTCCCAGTACTCGAAGGGTTAATGAAAAGTGTACCGAAATCAAAGATGCATCAAATTGCTTAAGTATTCAGTGCTTACGATGACGAATATCCATAAACAGTTTTGATTGTTCAAGGAAATAAAACAGGATTCCGAGCATTTGAGATATTATTTAATAAACTGAAATATTACAGGACAGTGTCATTTGGAAAAATTGAGGAAGCAAGTAGCAATGCTTAGTGATCATTAGCCAGTTCCGGGTAATTGTTAGCGTAACGTTATGTTCTAGGAAGATTATGTCCATAAGCTGAGCGTGAAAGCCTATTCAAGAGATTCCGTATTTGCTCTGGACTTTGCTAATGTTCGCATGGACATAATGTTTCTGGAGGATCGCGCGTAATGTATTGTACACCATTCCGTTTAAAAGTCACACTAAATTAGACTAAATCCGAGAATTATACGTTACAGGTTGTTTGAATATTAATTTTGAAATAGTAATAAGGGAAAATAACGCGTGTACGCTGGAAAAGCAATGAACGAATATCGAATTTAGAATTACCTCTACTAAAACCTCATTTAAAATATATATCCATCTTTTCAATTCAAATGACATTAATGTCATTTTCTGCACAATTATATCATCACACAGGTAACTAATAAACCAAGCAATTGTAAGTCGAAAAAGGGAATAACATTTTTTTGTTTGACATTTCATTATCGAGGAAGTCCAGTCTGACGTGTCTGGTCATGGTCAACCAATTCTACTTCCTAGAACGTGCGAACCCGGCGCATCTTGAAACTGGATTTCTCCGAAAACGAGATGTCAAACGAAAAAATGTTATCCCTCTCTTTCTTGGCTTTATTTTACATGTAAAATCATCCCCTGGTTGGACCACCCTTCTGGGCACACCCTGTACATTACCTAACAACAAAGAGTTCGTGGAACCAAAAATTCCGTAATGATCAAAAGTAATGCCTAGACTGCGAATTCTATGCGTACCAATGTGTAATTCTCAACTTTCTATAATCATTGAATAAAGAAAAATATTTGTATTTGATTCCTGTACCTAGCAATCGGTGGGGACAATTTTTATTTAGCATATACAGAGTGTGGCCAAATAACATCTACAAGCGGGCACGAGGAGATACCTAGTGAGAAAATAAGAGAAAAATATAGAATAGAATTTTTTCATCCGATGCTGTTTTCGAGAAAATCCAGTTTGAAAACGCAGCGAATACGCATACTATTCGATATTCATCGTCTGACGTGTATGATCATGACCAGCCAATTCTACTTTCTACATACAGTAAAGCACACGAACCCGACGGACTTTTATATTCAATTTTCTCGAAAACGAGGAGTCAAACGAAAAAATGTTATTTCTTTGTTCCGGTTTGTATTTACATGTAGAATCACCCTCTGCCCGCTTGTACACGTTATTCGGCCGCACCCTATACAGGGTGACCTGGTGTCCAGTAAACGGCAATAATTCACGGGTCATTTTGTCATGAGTGTAAATGGAAACCACCAAAGGATCTACTGCAGTATTTTGTGTCCGATTCGATGTTACGAGGATCCAGGATCGCCTCAAATTGGATCCAACGGGCTAGTTTCGGGGATGGTGGAGAAAGTCGCACCCTATGTAGACGGAGTCTAATAATCACAGACGAATGAAAATCTCAAGGGTTAATAGAAAAAAAGTAATATGACAGGATACAATACCCATCTAAATTGGCAATTGAAAAATGTGTAGCCGCACTCTGCGCAGGACTTTCTGCGAATAAAATCGACGTCACATTCGACAGAGGAGCGGAAAGTGTCGGGAAGACCAGTCTCTCGCCGAATCAGTTCGCGAAATGCAGAATCTTGTCGAGTTAGAGGAGAAAGCTTTTCTTCCGACTGGAGCATTAAGCGAGGGCTTTTGCGAGGACAGTAAAATTCATCAGGAAATACCGAAAAAAAAGAGGAACTCGGTTCCGATCGTTCGTCTGAGGTGACACCGCGGGCGGATCGGCGACGGTGTTTCTCGAGCACTTTTGTCCGATTGAAATTCATTCGTTTCGAGCGCGAGAACAGACGCAGCCAGACAGCGTTCTTCGATATCGGAGCAGCGAGTCGGCCGCGATTTATCGGCGTTGCTTGTAGTCCCCGTTGCAGACCGAGTCCGCCTCTCCCCCATGCGATCCAAATCCGTCAGCCGCGGAAGCGCTTTATCCGCATTAACTCACCTCTCGATTATTGATGCCAGACCTCAACCGACATCGCGACCCCGTATAACCGGCCGGAATTAAAACGGATCGCGCGAAACCAATTTACTCGTCGGATTTCAATTCCCCCGGGTTCGGAACCCGGGGCACGACGACGCTCGATAACACTGTAAAACGAATTATTTTTTCCTTTTTTTCACCCTTCCCCCTCCCCCCAACCCTCCCAGCTACCGCCGTGCCCGTTGGACAATGATTCCCGAAAAACTGTGGGATAGTGCAAACACGCCCCGTGCCGATAACTAGCATTCGTTTTGCAGCCTCCGACACCGCAAAACCGGACCGGGAATGATGATCGATCTCGCTCGGGACATTAACAAATTGACTGCCGCGGTGGCCGTCGATGGTCTACGGTTGCGAACTGCATAAATCAGGTGATAAATAATTGTCGGACCCGGTCCATAAGTTCGCGGGGATTTTTATTCCATGTTGTACACAGGGCGAGTCGGCCAACCCTTCGGGTGTATCTGTCGAATATACCCGACATGGAAATATGGCAATTTTTTTTTGACAGTGACGGATAGACGGCGGAGTTCGCGACAAAAATGAACGGATCGAACGCAAAACGGTAGAAACGTGCCAAGAATTTGTAGATGCTGTTGTATTATTTTCTACAGGGAAATCTATTTACATTTGCAATTTAAAGTGAAGTTTAAAGCCGCGAAAGAGAACGATTGAACTCTACATCGGGAAACCAGAATTTTTTAACTTTTTCTCATGTGATCCTGGATATTTTGGCGAGAAAATGCCGAAAATTTGAGTTTCGATCCTAGGAGATCACTAGTTCGAAAGTTATGAGTGTTCGATTGATTTTTTTCATTTAAATTCATCTCTTCCCGGACTGTACCGTCAGTTCGACAGGCATTCTGTATAATAAAATCACCTTTTTGTTGTCTACAATTTCGGGAAAACGTGTCACTCTGTTTCCACTGACGGAATGCGTGACAATTGGACAAAGGCAGTGTTGATTCGGTTACGGTTCTCAACAAACTATATTGCCGGCGCACGAAACGCCAATCAATGTCTCTATGTACGCCAATACTTCAAACTTTATGTGTCCATAACGTCCTGCGAGAAAATAATTGTAACTAGTTAATCAGTGATTCAGCTTCTTCGCGAATTAATAGTTATTGAGTATGCAGTTCATCTTGACAAAATAAAAAATAGTTCCGACACGTCACTAGGGCCTTTAAAAATACATAATGTACTAAATAAGCTTCGTTAATCATGGTGCTGCCCTGATTACATTAATTTCAGCATGAAACTAAACGCGTAGCTTTAACAGTACTTACGGCTAATGATGCAACTAATTCAATGACGTTCTCAGTAATACCAATATGTGTCATTCCTGAGGATCAAACCGATATCGAAATAATGTTATCGGCATTACTGAACTCCATTCGATACGAGCAATGTTATAGATTAGGAGATATTTATGGAATATTATCTAATTAGAAGATAATCTATTACATAATACAGCGTACGATATTGTGCAGGATAAATTCTATGGAGTGTGACAAAACGAGGCAATATTCTGTGTTACAGATTCTACTTACATTCCACGATCTTAATTATCTTAATCGTACTCTAAGATCTTACGATACTGAGTTTTAGAAGATTAAAAATTCCATAAGTGTATGAAATGAGTATTTGACACGTCAAGTACTAGAAAGATTAAAGGAATTTAAGAATATTTCTGAAATTACTAAAGAAAAGAAAATGTCTACTTCCAGCTGCAGTTAAATGCTGTATTTGATGCAAATTGGCGCAAAAGATTTTTCTTTTGCAATAATCTTGCGGTTACTACATTCTCCTCGTGGAACGTTGCTCACGAAAGTTGTGTTTAACGATCGTACCATTTAACATTCGATGATTACAGGGAGGAGGCGAGTTACTGCGGAGAGGAAAAGGGGGTCACACGGACGAGTGTCACTCGGCCGAGCAAATGTAAAAGATTTACCGGGAATTACGCATTCAAAATGCCCGGGCGATTTTTGATCGGCCACCGATCGAGGAATGATTTTCCAGCGGAGTCCGCGGTATGCAAATAGAGCAGTGCGGTCATATTTGCATACGCTGAAAGGTATGCCTGGGGTGAGCTGCTCTGTCCGCGCGCATAGGCTCTCCCGGATGAATATATGCGCGCATTTCCTCATCAGATTCCACGATCGCCGGTGCAAACACGCATCGCTGGCCAGTAAAAAAAAAATCTCATGTCACTGCTAGCAAATGTGCGAAGTTATTTTACACCGTTGTCGAACGTTCTTTGTTACGAGACAGAAACTCTCGATGCAATTGCAAAGATGGTCTCGTGAGAAATTACTATCTCAACAAAAATCTAAGTAAAATCGGTTTTGATACCTTTTACGGCTTTAAGTGTAACCAGTTTCAGTATAAAAATTTATTACCAGGGGCTGAAGGGAACTCTCAGCTTTCTTTAAATTTGTAAAATCGATAAAAATTCTGAAACGATTAAATTATCGCACTTAAATTACTTTTAAATTACAGATAGCTTTTTCATAACCTTCTTTGACCTTCTCTGTCCTAGTTTGTAGAGTTACCTTTGTTGTCACACAATACTTTTTGACATAACTGGACGATTGTAACCACTGTTTCAAAATTGTAATTGGCGACTTCATGAGTTCATCGTTGAAATTCCACGAACGTGGAATAACAAATGGTGCCTTCGGTCACAGAAAATTTCATGTAATTCGTAGGGGTTAATAATAACTCCGTACCCCGAGGCTCTCTTGCAAACGGAGAATAAAGATTACAATTCTCGACGAGCATACGTCGTCCGAAGGACGAGAAATGGGAATGGAGAAGTAAATTGTGGAACACCGAGCGTTAAGTAGGCGAATTGAAGCGTAAAACCGAGCTCCGCGCGCGGGCTGCTCGAAGAGGTTGGAGCGGGCAGAATTAAATTCGCCCGGCTATTGAAACGTTGTTTATACATATATGTATGCCGGACCATAGACTGCCATTACCGCTTCCAGGCTCGCGGGGTAATGCACTCGGTCGGTGCTCGCGTGGCGCCATTGTTTCGCGAAAATGGGCAAACAATGCGAACTTTCGTTGCGGTCGAAAGTCTGCAACAATATTTCCGGCCCATAGCGAGCGCGAACGCGCGTGAAAACAGGTCGCGAGATCACGCCCGAGCCCGAGCCTGACCGGAAAGCAAACGAAATCAATCGCCGCGAACGCGGACCGGAAACCGGCGTGTAATGTCCTGTCCGCATCGGCGAAAACAGTTCGGGAATTGTTTATAAGCTGCTCGCAGACTGTTCGCGAACAGAAGCTGTATTCCACTCGCATTACAGCTCGAAAGCTGCTCACGAGCGGAGTATGAAGGAAGCGCAGAGGATTACCGAGGTACCTGAAAAGCTGTTGTCTATTTAGCGACACCGCAAATAGTCTTCGTTCCCAAAACAATTTTCCTTTCGTGTATTTCGCAATTTTTTATGGCCGTACACGTGACGGAAACATGGGGTCAGTAGAGTAAATAATTCTTTGACATTCTTTGTAGAACGCGATTGGACTGAACTTAAAGTTCGTTGACCTGCGGGCTGGCCTAGAAACTGTAGGGTCGGAAGATGCTGCTGCTCGATCGCGCGACAAGCGTCACGAGACAATCACGAAAAGGCTGGCCGTTCTATTAATGTGAACAAATTGCGTTCCGGTTCAGGGAACGTCAAAGAATGGCCGGCTAAATTGATCAAGAGCAGTTTCGCCGTTTTAATTACAGTCCCTTTTAAAGGTGCACGCGTTTCTACTTTAATGCTACCGTCCTGCTACCATTTCTCGTTTATTAGCTTCCTGCGCTGTCATTCTGCCGAGTGGAAAAAAGGCCACTTTACTGGCCTGCTCGAGCGACAAAGAAAGAGAGAGAGAGAGAGAGAGAAAGAGAGAGAGAGAGAGAGAGAGAGAGAGAGAGAGAGAGAGAGAGAGAGAGAGAGAGCGAGAGAGAATGGACGTGGTCGATGAAAAGCGTATTGAACGTCGCCTCCTTGGAAAACGGAAGCGATAAACGGTACGTTTTCTTGTTCTGTACGTGTCACAACAAACAACCGGTCCATTGAAATCAATTGTGTTCCTGTGGCCACAATGTCGGCCAAAGAGAAATAAGATACAGGAATGTCAAGGAACATTGACCTCCGACCGTTATACTGGAATATAGCGTCGTTATAAGTAACCTTCAATTGCCAGCATTTGTCTATCAACGTGTAAACAACATTTACAGATAGAATTAAATACTTTAAATTCAGTGTTGCTTAAAGTTGAGTAAATGGTTAAACTTTACTTCGGGAAACCGGAAATTTTTAACTATTTCTCATGCAGGCCTGTTGGGTTTTGCGAGAAAATTCCCAAAATCCAAGTTTCAGTCCTAGGAGGTCACCAGTTCGAAAGTTATGCGTGCGTAAAGGTGTGCGATTTTCAGCATTTTGGACAGGTAAAGTTAAGCCGAGTAGATGGATACGTTGATCACAAATTTACGTTTTTGGAATGTATTGATGCATTTGGTTGGCAAATTTCCTCAACATATCTGTTAATTAATATTATTTTATCTACACCACGATCGAATCTATATTGCCCGTAATTCTATCGATCACTCCCCGAAATTTAGTCTCTTAATTAGATTTACGATGATGAGTAAACAATGCGACACAAATCATCGGTGACATTGCGAGTCAGCGGTCGCTATTAAATCGAAGGTAACGCCAACTGTGTTACACAATAAATTACGGTGCAATATGTCCTGGCGTTAATCTGATGTTAAACCACCTGGTCGCTGAAATTCTGGTCGAATCTTAGGGCGAAACCGTGCTAAACAATTAATTAACGGTGCCTCGATCGATCGCGCACAATTCATACGGATGAATTAAAAGAATTCCATTGTACAGATCAACAGGCGCGCATCGCTTAATTACGAGCCATTCTTTGTCGCGCCGACAGCGTGCACTTTTCACTCGAAATATTAAGAAACTTGATTTTGTCCAGAATGAAGGTGGAAAGTTCAGGTTCGCGGGGCTCGTTTCATTGTTGCCTCCGCGGAGGTTGTGCCATTTCTCAGCCGTTGCCTTTAAAAAGGAAAAGCAAATGGAAGGTTAACGAGCAAACGGATATTGCTTAAGCAAATGAAAAGTTACAACGGTTATGGTGACGGCGGGTACACTGCAGCAATGGAGATCTGGACATTTTCCAAGTACTTAACAGACCCCTATCGGTGTTCGTTCTCTAGGTGAGATATTAAAATTTATCGTTTAATTGGACCTACTGTAAATTACACGTTACAAAAAGGGAACGACGGTCGCAATAAAAGCGGGGAAAACGTCGCTGTTCCTTTTCTCGATGAAATACTGCTCTTTCTACTACACGCACGACAAAACCTTAAACGATGTTACAAACTCCATGTTGCACGTCTATATTCTATATATTAAGTTATTATTTCCCTAAGTTATTATTTCTCTAAGTTATAATTTCTCTAAGTTATCATTAATTATTCGTGAAGATCACGGAGTAACTTGTACACTCAACAATGTATACTGTAATTCACAATCCAGTAATACACATTATTTATATGTATCTTTTTATGTTTCTTTGTGAACCTTATATTTCGTTGACTACAGCAGTGTGTACAATAGCTTCGCTATAATGAACCTTTTAATTTCCGAGCTGCACCGAGGACGAAGCTTGACAACTGAATGAAGAGGCCCCACGGCTATCGACAATTTTGGAGGGTCCCTACCATCGGCTTATATACTCGTTAACTCGCGCTGTAATTAAACTGGAGTCTATAAGCTGAGTGTAGCTGTAGCCCAGCTGAAGAGGCTTTCCAACAAACGTGGTCCACTGCAGACACCATGGGTTATTATATACCGCCCATATAATGGTTCCGGGACCATTCTAGGCATATTGTAAGACAACGTCCACTATCAGCATGCACAACGAATTTCTGTTCTATACGGTTCCACCATAGTACACGAAAATGCTATTCCACGAAGTAATACATGCCACAGTGTTAACACAACAAATTGTCAAGTGATTCGAAAACACTGCATCATACTTTATATGCAGGCAATACTCCAAACCATTGGTACTCAATTTGCTGATACACAAGTACTCATAAACTAAATGCAACATAATTTAAAAACGCAGTATTATATTTTATATGCAACCGATAAGTCCTTGGCACACAATTTGATGGTACATAAGTGCTTAAAAACTTATTTGTAAATAACATTCTATATAATAATATAGTATTCTATGTCATGAGTTTATTTAATATTGAATCGATCTTCAGTTTGACGTAGCAATGACAGAAATATATTTAAATATATATAT
>CM052144.1:2927658-3080913 GCA_028454255.1 Halictus ligatus | reverse complement strand
GAACATTAAACCTTTTTTCCCAACTGCGTATGCATTAACTAAATAATTCTTTGATTGAGATGCAAGTTACGATAGGAAGCAATGGCAAAACATATTGAAGGAACAAGACAGAAACAATTAGCAGTTTTGTTAGTTTTAGTTTACTAGCCGTTTTATTTTACGCATTTCTGTCTGTACTTGTTGCAAAGGAACATTGAAAAATACGCGGCAAGAAAAGTAGGTCGTGGAATTGGAGTTCACAATTTCAGGAATTTTCTCAGACATATTTTCACTTCTATAAATTTGTTCTGACTTCTTTCCTTTTCCGCTTGATGCTACGTTCTACCTTTGCTAAATAACATGTAGGTAAAGTTTAATAGCATCTCCAATACGACGAATCTCTTCTTTGCACGCAATTCTGTCTGCTATGTTTCATTCAACCTCATTGCTTCGCATATCAATCTACGTTCCCTTGTTTTACGTACTATATTTTTCCACTGCGCCATGTGTTTACTTTAATCGTACTTTTCCTTCACACTAAATCCACAATTCCTGCTAGAAACATTGCTTACCTTTGTCCTGTGCAATGAACAATCGTATGCGACTCTCCATAGTTGACGGTTTATTAGTTAATATTTGAATTCATGAATTCAAAGCAGAACTTAATACATAAAAGTAACATATACAGCGTTTATTCGATAGATGTCCAAAAAATGGTCTAGCCAGGGACATATATCGGCCAGGAGATACTATTCTTTGAATTCGCCGAAAGTAGAAAAGGACAGCGAAGCTCTCCTTGTGACATGTATCGAGTAAATAATTGGTGCATTACATATTGGCAATAATGGTATAAACAAACAAGTCGCTATCGGTAACGTAAGGTAATAGTTTCTTTTGGTGGCTGAGAACTATTAGGCTTTTTATAGAGTGTTATTTCTACATAATATTTTGCTATCAAGAACAGATATCTGCTTCACCGAAACGCGCTTTTTGAGAACGAAAGATAACTATTTATTTTAAACCCCGGCTATTGTTTTGACGTCTGAAAATATTTATACCATCGCGCAACATTTTCCAATATCGCGCAATTTACTACCGACAATTAACAAAATCAGGCAGATTGCGCATATTGCCTTCAACGATCCTCATTTGCAAGAGACACCGAATCGGTGCAATCATGTTTACATAAAGTGTGTCCAGTCAAATCTACCAAAACTGCTGAAAAAGCAATTGTTCGCGAAAGTATTGTACAATAATACACGAATAATAGCCGCGGGTACAATTTCATCGCGACAGATATCCGCTCGCCGCCTGTAATATTTATATTTCCAGGGTTTTGCCACAGAAATGAACATTACTCGAACGGGGCACACACTCGGGAAACCGCGACCGCATAAATAGTGTATTCGTGTCACTCAGGTCGCACATTTCACCGACCGTTAAAGTTGTTAATTACCAAACTACAACTCCATTTACACTGTTATTTCCATGACAAAGTAATACGGTTTCATAGAGCAGCATCAGCCGGGGTCGTTTTATACCGCAAATGGCTCGACCCCCGACCCGACGCGCCGCGGCGGCCGCCGAGGAGCCGCATCCAAGAATTTCAAGTAGATTTACGAAATAACGAGGATCCTCCTGGCCGAGCGAACTTTCCAGCGTCGTAAATTTATTTTAATTTCTTAGGGAAACACGAGGAGATCTTGCGCCCGCTTCGCTCGGAATGAAAATAGAAGGAGATACAATCCGTTACGGCGCTGGGCGAGGCCGGACGAATAGTGGCCGCCCTCAGATTTCATGAAAAGAGAAGGGCACAAGTGGATTGGACGAACCACTCGAAAAAAAACACAGTTAATGGATCACCCTAAATTGGTAAATAACCAAGGTGTTCAAAACAAATATTAGCACTCGAATCGCGGCTGTAAGGCGCCACTAAAAATTCCTGTATCATTATACGAAATATTTTTCACATTATTAAATTTGTTTCTATTTAATAAATTACTAAACATTTCAGTACTGTACGAGTAAACTGTGCCATTTTCGTATGTATAGCATGAAAAAATATATATAGATGGGAAATATTCTAGGTCGCAAAAAATGTTTCGTTTTAGAGTGCAAAGGGTTAACCCTTCACATCAACAAAATTCGTGTTTCAATTTCCCTTCAAGTCGATGCGTACCTTCTTCCGAATGTACAGGGTGTCCGTTCGAACCGAACCACTCGAATTTCGGGCACGCGAAATTTAATCTGCTTATGAACAATACTTTTCAGCCAAAGAAATTTCAGCAGCGTTGTCAAAATGTCAGTAAAAAAATCATTCTAAAAGCTTTCCGAACGGAGTGGTGCCCAGCTGTAATTAATATTCGAGAATACGCGTAGCGGAAAAAACTAAAATTGACGAACACCAGACCGTGATGCGAAACTAATTTGAACCGGTGATAATTATGTCGCGAGCGAAACTAACTACATTCGCACTGTTGTTGAAACTTTCGGCACTCGGGGTTGGACTTACAATATTATGAAACGCAGCAGTACCCATGGGCTGTTTCATATTTTGAACGTCCCTGAGTAGCATGAATCACATGTTACGTATTCAACACGAAAGTGTAATACATTTTGGTTTGTACATTTCAAACGCTAGTTCATTCATTTAATTCGTGCTGTCGCTTTCGTTGATTCGTAAAAAACGGATTACCTCGACAATACAACAAAGTTCGCTCTCGAGAGGTTCGCTCGCAACGTGGTTGCAACTGTCGAAAGGCTTAAATGTTACTTAACAGACTATTGCAGATTAAGCGTTCCTTTTAAGTACTCCGGCGAACGAGTGGTTAGAGTCGTAGGTCTGTTGAACAATATGATAGGTCCGTTTCACTGATTGTGGATGCTCGACGTTAGCCCCTCCCCCCACCCCCCGGCTTACTCGCAACTTGGAGGGCAGTGCATTAGCTAATTCTGTATCTTCCAGGTAATAAGTTTTGAACGTAAACCGACAACGATTCGAAGCTTTACTTGTCAATTAAGAGAATAAACGTTTCCCCCGGTATCGGCTTTATTCAAGCGTGATCCGAGCTCGTTGCGTCGGCTTAACGGAAACGAGTTCCCCGGAAAGAAGATATAGCGTTAAGCTATATGTCCATTTACTTTGCCAGCAACGCTCCGAGAATTGTGTCTTTCCGCTCGGATTTCAAGCTGCATCCCTTCTTCTTCTTCTTCTTCCTCTTCTTCCTCTTCGTCCTCTTCGTCCTTTTCTTCCTTTCTCATCTTCTCCGTTTTCTGGGCACGTGTTACCGTACACACGAGTCCTAGGAAAACTCGATCCAAATTTATTCCAGCGCGAAATCGCGGCAACCGAGGGTTCGCCCGGTGCACTCGCATCTGCGAACCGCGTTTCCAGGGGACACGCTAAACGTTCACGTATCCTCGACAAGCCCGCTGCATACGACATGTTTCCTAAATCATACACGAGGCGCTGACAACAGCCACAATCCCGTGAATCGCGGATATAAGGATCCGACGAATATTTAAATATTCAATTCGAAGAGGTCCCGTCGATACTCCCTGTCGGCGGCATTGTTCTTTGCGACAGTGAATGAAACCAATTGTGTAGAGCACCGTCGAACATAAATGCACCGAGTGGTGTTGTAGGAATATTTTAAGGGAATTCCTACGTTCTGGGTGCGGCGTATCGGGTGGAACGATTATGCGTCGGTTTCGATAAAACACTCTATTTGACGACAATTCGCTATCTCGACAACTCATTCGCTCGCCAATCTCGCTCCACTAACTCTCGCTCTACCGTCTGACAGACTGACTCGCATTCGTCCCTTTTATAATAAGGCCCTCTTTCATTCTTCCTCTTTCGCAATTCGGAAAAACCAAACAATCACGAACGCCCTGCGCTTAGCGCCCCTAAACTCTTTACTCTTGTCACCGAGACCCAAACACTCTTCTTTCACACTTCGACCCAAACTCCCTTTCACGCAGGACCCAAACACGTTGGCGCCACAATGTCGCGTCCACAATCACTCTAAACAATAACTCTAATACAATGTCTCATTCATAACCCTACAGTCTCGAGATTATATGTTGCGACTATTGCGTGATTCTGCACCTCTGGATAGTTTGAGATCTGTTAAAAAGTAAATGGACTTCAATATTGACCTAGGTCCCCATTTCAAAGTCAAATATGTTTCTTTGTTGCATCCTGCAGTACTCATCGCGAAGAAGAAAAGTCTCATACGGGTCTCAGGGCAACCGTTCTCTTAAAAAAGTAACTTTAAACATAGCTTTTGCTGTATCCTATTCCATATGTCCACCGGGAGTCCCAGAAAGTAATAAAAAAAATGAAATACCATTTAAGAATAATGAAACATCGTTCGATTTTTGTTTGAATGCTACACAAATTGTGCAACGCGAGTGAGTGCACGTAGGTTAGTGTTGTTCGCCCTGATTTGGCTGTTACGATGGCCCATTGAGAATCGTTTATTCTAATTTAGCTATTGCAAAGCTTATGGGACGTGGGCGTATGCGCGTGTTCGGTCATCAAGCCTTATAAACAGGTAGCTATAAATTCCCTGAACCGTGCAAAATTTGTCAAGCGGATTGTAGCGTACATTTGTTAGTAACGAGAGGGAATACAAACCGTTTCGTAACTGGAAACTGTCTCGGCTAATTTCGGACAGCGACCGGCGTCACAGGGCTTGAAATGCATTTTTAAATCAAATTATTGGGGTGCGCGTTACCGCGACAAGTTAAATAAAAAAAAAACGGGATAACCTTGTACGCGGAATGAACTGCTGAAAAAGACGCCTAAAAGGACAAACGTTATTTCTCGGTGAGCGTGAATTACTCCGCAACCTGCGCTGGCGGTGTAAAATTTCGCGCGGAAAGTCAGGGTACAAATTACTCCGGCCGGTCGTTCGCCAACAAATTCGAAACAGAGTGCAAATGCTCTTTGAACGAACTATTGTCCGCCGCGTGGAATTAATTAATTCGGTGTAAAGAGGCTCATAGGATCGCTAACTAACAGAAATCCAATCGACAACGCGACGCGACGCGCCGGACCATTGGAAAAAAGCGGACGCGATTTTCGGCTGACATAGAAAAAAAATGAAGTCGTTTAATTATCTTCTGAATTGCACAGCGGTGCACCGCATTTTCGTTGGCGTCGTCGCGTCGACGTGGTAATTGAGAAGCTCAAAACTGTAATTACAGCGCGCGTTACTGTCACTCGCTTTCTCGCGTCATGCGTGCGCATGAAAAGCGAATTACGGCCGAAGGGCTTAACTTTCTCGAGGCATTTAAGTTAGAAATCGGCTACAGTATTCACCGTGACAGAATAGCGAGAACTAGCGAGCGCTCCGACGTCACGGTTGAATTGAATTTATTTATTTAACACATTGGAATAATACAACTGTGGACGTGCATGCAGCTTCGAAGTTTGACAAATGAATGCAGAAAAAGTACATCAAGCTGGAATTTTTGTTCTTGTAACAACATCTGCAGTGAAGAAAATGTAAGCTAATACTGTGTTACATTTGATTGACCTTTATAAAGTGTTTAATAATTACCTCTATTAACCTCCGATTACTTTTGTTCACGTTTCTGGTATATGTAACTACACACATTATGTCGAGGCTAGCAGACACAATTTATGACACGGACGCGGACTTACTTTTTGGGTTTGTCGAACCGGTCGACAGTTGGTTTGCAGATGTTTAGAAATCCTGCAGCAATTTCAAGGGTTTTTTCCGGTGCTTTCGACGTGCCATAAATTGTAGCCTCTACCGGTGATGGTCAGGGTGAAGGTAATGGTTTTTTACGGGTACCGACGAACCTCTGACGTGGCGTCACTCGGCACGGTTGTCAAATTTGCCATCCACTTCCTGCGAAGGGGAAGACTTTCCTTACTCCCACCCTTCGCGCAGATAAGGGTGCAAGGGAGGGAGAAAATCGGGCCTTCTGCGACTCGGAATTAGTTTGCGACAGGCAGAACAATTTTGTCAATTTCTCTCAACAATTTTTCTCGGGTTCGCGGTACGGGATAGAAAAATTTTGTACAATTAGTTGAATAAAACTCTATGGTCACCAACCGACACCCCCTTTCCCCACATCGATGTGGGTGGTCCTTCGAAAGGAAACTCGGCGCACATCACGTGCTATACGCAGCGAAGGTCATCGCGAAACGGTCGCGACGCATCACATTATATCAGTAATTATCGCGATTGTGAAATGAAACAAAAATTCCTGTGAGCTACTCAACCGTCTTCTCAGATAGTTATTTCTAAATTCGTGTTGTAGCGAACTAAATTCCAAATGAAATGCATTTTTAACAGAACAACGCATGCTTCGCCGGGCAGAGTTCGTTTACCGACGTTCGGCGAGTGCTCGCAGGTCCGATCCGGGAGTTAGTCTGCCGAAAGTTCGCTTATTAACCGTAGTCGCGATCGCCTAACATGATCGTGCATTCTGAAACAGGTAGTCCCGGCTCGTCGTTCCGCGAGAAAATCGAATCTCCGTCGGAAGCGGCGCTTATCTCGTGTGGCTGCGGCTGAAAGCGCCTCAGACAATTTCCTGCAACCTTCGACTTCCTGTTGCGCGCATCTTCCCCCGGTGTCTTACAGGTTGCCCTTCGTTTACGATCCCCTCTTATTTTTCTTTTCTTTTTCTCCTTCCAGTCCTCTGCTCCAAGTTATCCGCCTTCCAACCGAGAGAATAATAAGCGTTTCGCTATCATGACAAGCGGTTTACATTATTCATACCAGTCATTACCCGGCAGCTTTGTCGCTTCTGCGGCCCGATGGCTCTACTTGCTACGGAGTGCTTTTTTCTCTTAAATTTGTCCGCCGATGCAAGGTCGTCGATTTACAACTAACGAAATACAGTTTCAATGTAAAGGACCAGGCGCGGTGCATTACTACGGATTTTTAGTCACAGTTATAAGAGGTTACATTCGTTTTGCTGCATCATAGGACAATTTCAAATTTGGCGCGTCTTTCCAGACGAATAGGCGACTTCGGGAGTCGTCGAGTCCAGTCGCCGTTCTTCGTTCTTTGTTCGAAGGAACCGTTTTTCTTTTATGCGATGCATCACTCTCTCTCCTTTTCTTTTTCTTCTTTTTCTTCTTTTTTTTTGTATTTGATCGTTTCGATGTAATTTTGATAAGTATTGTATCACTGAGCAACTGCAGTGCTTATACAGTATATATATTTTCTGTTCAATAAATTCTTCTTGTGTCCATCGCACGGCCTGTGCTTAAATACGCACGTTATTTCTAACATAACTCAACAACAGTTTTGGGGTTGAGGGATCCTTTTGTCTAGAGGGTTATAAGTATAATAAAAATTGAACAGAATAAAAATTGTCTACGTCAAGAAGCTTGTTTCCCTCTTGAATCATTTCAAAAAAACTGAATACAATTCATTTACTCTTAAATTTTTTCAACTTTAGCACCCTCTCGAACTGCACCTATCCATTTTTGCCATATTGTCTGGCAATAAAAGCTGATTTTGTTACACTTTCACAATCTGTATACTTTTCTCTTAGCCACTAACACACATGTATATAAAACCGTGAATTTATAAATGAAAATTTTGACTATCCTATCCTAGTTAAGAAAGGAATAAGGTTATCGCAGACTCGTTGTACCAGTTTCACATGTCCCAATTAAAAATATTACTTTACCTTCTGACAAGTTGCCGACAAACCAGAAAACATACCACACACACACACCGAAAATCGACGTGTAACGCTAAAAATTGCGACAGGTCCTTCCCGACAGTTTCCCGGCGAGCGCGTGTTCGCGAAACGAGCGGAAAATTCGTAACGCAATCGTGCAAACGCAATTTCGTTTATCAGCTTTATCGAAACTGTCGTAGAATTAGCCGAGTTTCAGCGGCGCGGTATAATTAAAACGTTAAACAGCTTCGAAACAATTTCACCTGCGCAAATCAAAGTTTACAGTGTCAGGCCCGTCGAGCGAACGAGCCGACGAGCGTGTGAAATTGCCTTCCGCTCGCCTGCAGCCGACAGAACAAAAAGATATTAATCTGGACGCCAACAACGCGCGAAAAACAAGGTCACGAAAGTAAAAGGAACGACAAAAAAAAGCGCAGACCGGGTCGAAAAATCGAAAATTCAGCGCACGGTTAACGGAGAGAGCCGGGACGATCGCGGGCGCGTTCGAGCAACCGTTCATGGGAATGAATCACGATCTTCCGTAATCAGGCCGAACGATAAATCCCGAAGAATAATCGTTCGTCGACAAACGATAATCCCGACGCTTCCGAGCGTGTCCTGACGCACGGCGACGCCCCCGCTGTAATTCCGCTTGCCGCGAAATATCGTTGAACATCCACTCCGCCGTTTATACTATTCTCTATTAACCGGTCGTCGATTTGTGGACGATTAAACGCGGTGACGACCAATCCCGTGAGTAATTACACGCCAGCCGGGTGGCACGCGGTCTACTCATTAGTAGCCGGGCAAACATCGCCGATGAGCGCGAGTTGAATGCACGACGATTTGTTCTCGAGAATCTTTACGCTCGCAAAGTAGAACGGTGCCGGACCGGCGGAACGCGTACAAAAAGCAACAATTAGCTGGAGCAATCAGGATCACGGAATTCTTGATTTTCAAATTACTCGGTGCAAGTAGCGGGTCGCTATCCAAGTCCGATCAGAAGCCGCCGTTATCTCCTCACTTTCGACCTTCGAGCTCAGTCAGCCATTTCCTGGGTCGATATCGGACCCACACACCGAAACTAATGTGCAAAGTTCGTGGCAAATGGGACGTGGGTAATTTCGTAGGGTATTTTGCATATGGTCCTCTGTCGGCGGGATTACTTTGGAAGTTCCGGCATAAAAATTTCGAAAATCTCGGTACACGAAGGCAATATCGCGGCACCCAATCTTGGGTGGAAAAGGTGGAGAACCTTCAGCGTAAGTTAATTCGAATTTCAATGAGTCTCCGTTACATGGTGGCGGTGAAAACAGGGTAGTTTTCCGAGGGAGGTCACACTATCGCGGGGGTAGACTCGCGTTATCGTCCTCGCGGGTTACGACACGCTCGTGACCGGGAACGATGTTTTCCTTCCATTATGCTTAATTGGACGGTACACAATTCCGTCGGAGAGGAAAGACCGCGCCAGCCCGCGTCTGCTAAACGAAAATCGCCGGCGGGCGACGCGCCGAGAACTTCTCGACGTTTCGATACGTGTCGGAGGGGTCGAACTTCGGGAACTATGCGGGAGGGAGAAGAAGAAACCTTAAAAGTTACGGGGGAAATTAGAGCCACGGTTCTCCATATCCGCGCGACGGACAGTCGCAGCTCGCCGTTCCCACGACCCCTCCTCCGTTGTTCCCGGAACTTTCCGCCCCTGCGTGGTTTTCGAAAATTGGCTCAGCGAAAGTGAAACGAACAATGTCGGCGGCGGAGACTCGTTCCTCGGTTTTCGGCGGGGAAGGTGAAACGGGGTTACCGGCAAGTCAATCCCTTTGCCCGGGCCAATTCCGATGCATACACGCCGACCGAAAGGGCCCTCGGGGTGAAATTCCAACAAGATTCGGGATCTTCCTTCCGGTTTCCATCATCCGGTTACAACGGAGTGTTTGTCCGCTTCGTTGGACAACGGACGCTCCACGGGAACTTCGGGAAGGCTTCTTTCGCAATTTTAATCGCCTGGTTCCTGGGCGTGCACGAGCTTCATGCTCCTCCAATAGTAACGGTACATATTTTGTAACATGTGTGATGACTTCTTTCTTGACAGCATCTTAACCACGTACCAATTATTTTTAAGGCTCACTAGTCTTAGTATTAACACTAGGTTTACGGGACCCGTAAAAATGACTAGTTTTAATATTTTTAATTAACGAGTATTGAGACTGTGAAGATCCATCTACGTGGAATTACTCAACAAACTTATTTTCCTAGGTATATATTATTTAAAAAATTGTTGACAACTTGAATAGATACATTCTTCTTATTTTTATAAAGTAATGTAAAATATTCACTTTTAATGTTCCGTAGACCTAGTGTTAGTGAGCCTTAAAAATAATTGGTACGTGGTCCCTTGTAAAAATGACAAGATTCATTTTATTTAGACCTTGAGCGACTCCTACTGTAATACATGCTCTAGTAACGATATCTATGCAATCATTTCTTATGAAATAATTTTTATTATTTCAATAATTGTGAAATACAAAATCTGGGACCGGTCAGTTTGACAGGTGGTGGTAGGTTTAGTGTCAAAACAGAATAATACTATCCGCAATTTGGCCAAACGTGTAATTTCAATTCACAAGCATCAGTACTCTATAAGAGAACAATAAGAATTCGATGCAGAAATGTTTTTATTCAGTCGGTTGACTGAATGTACCATTTATCGAAATCGGTAAGATGAAACTTCGTGCATTATAGGTCTAGAAAAGGTGCCCCCGAAATTTCCCCAAGAACTTTCTCGTTCGCAATTGCGAGGAATTGAAAATTTAAGGAAGGATTAATTTAAATTATTCTTTCCAACACCTCGAAGAGACTCGGGGCGTTCTTATTATTATTCTTGTTATTCGCCAGCAAAAGGTGCTTTTCACACTGACTGAGTCATTGAAGGAGGGCGCAAAAATCTGTTCGACCCAGGTCTCCATAAACTCCACGGAACGATGAATCCGCATACAGATCGGCGCGAAGTATGCGCATTCGAAGACAGGCTTCTTCCCGTTGCGGGGCGTTCGCAACGATGAAGAATTAACTCCCGGTAGCGGATCAATTTCACCGGGAGCTTCCAGGACGCGACGTCTGAATCGCCTCGGTACACCGTCTGCAATTACCGTCGACACGACGGGGTCCCGTTTTCGGGGCAGCGTTTCGGGACAACAAAAAGTCGGCTCTAATCTCGTTTCGACGAGACGGGACGAGCCGGTAATTCCTTTTGACGGTTAAACGCGAATAAACTGGGCACGCGGGGGTGGTATCGGGGTCTCGAATTCGTCTCCCGGTTATTCCGTGGCGGTCTCATTCGCGTGTGTCCCGGGCAACGAACTCTCTTTCGTTTCGGCGAAGCTCGGAAGGCCGTTTCGATGCTGCCTCCCCTCCCCTCTCTGCATCCCCCTCGCTCTTCGCTCTGTTTTTACGATATGACGCGGAAGCGGAAGGGCGAGCGTGGCCTTTGTTCGACCCGACAGAATTCCCTCCCCGCGTAATACGGTTTTATGCTCCCGGGACGGAATTTCCTCGGGATGCTCGTTCGTTTTTCTTATTCGGGGCGCACGAGTCGTGGATACGAGAGACGCGAGCCGATTATTACAAGTTCGCGATACATAATGCAATGACTCGGGAAACGGAAGGGCGGCCCCCGGCCCGACGGAGCCCGGTGTCGAAAGGTCCGCGCGAGTCAAAGCGCTCGTCGGTCCGGAAGTTTTAAGCCTCCCCGAAGAGCTGATTCTTCGACAGTTTCTCGGACTCTCTGCAGTGACCCAGATTAATATATGAATTTCATTGAGGACAACGGTCGTGGATTTTATGGACGATTACGTTCCGGATTCCAGGAAACTTGGGAAATGCCTTTCGCAGGGCAGAGCGTGCGCGTGATTCACGAGGAAAGTGTTATGGTCTCCTTTGACGACGGATTCGATCAGTCGTCGGTGTCACCCGGTGCATGTTCGATCGCGACATAAAAGTTTTTACACACTTAATGGTTTAAACATATTTCTGTAAGGAATTCGGCGACCAAGGGGGCAGTTTATGATTACGGTGCGCACGTGACTTCAGGATATTTTTGTTTTTCTGACTTCAGGTTATTTTTTCCTGTTTTATGATGATTTATTAGAGACTTCGTATATATTTTAGCTAAAGCTCCCAATAGTCGTTGACGTACCGTAAAGCATCTGCGGACCAAATGCGGACCGTTAAGGGTCCTACGTAGGCGAAGAGGATTCGGGGCGAGGGTACTTTAGTCAACTGTTCAGTCACCCTGTCGCCTCTTCGGGGGCGTATATTAATATTAAGTCAACCAGGATTGGTTATCGAAAAGTAGCCGCCTACCGAGCGGAAACCTTTCAAAGATAGAGCGGTGTAGAAATAAGGGTTGTCGTGGCGCGCACGAGGGTAACCTCTAGTACTTGTGAAATAAACAGACTTACGAAATCCGAGTTTACCCCTGTTTAGTCATTCTTACATTTCCCAGTGCAAATGTACTGGAAAGTATGTTATTAATACTTTATTCACCTATTAATAAGATTTGTAGTAATCGTGTTATACCAGAAGGAAGTTATTACTTCACGTTACTGAGGGTGTCCTGTAGCCTCACGATTAGGATTTCTGTCGATCTGGTGCAATTTATAGAACAGTCCTTAACCATGGACTATGAACTTGAAAATATTATGCCGGCGGATAACGTGTACGGTGTGAAACACCGTTTTAAGTGGTGTACAAATGGTGCACATGGTGAACATGTTTTTTTTTATCGACTGTCCCAGCCACACCACGATTCACAATTTCCTCGGAATGAGCAAGTGCCGGTGGATCGGCACACCGCGAGCGTCGGATGATTTAAACGTCTGATCAATATTCGTTTACCGATGGGTCCTTCTCGGTCAGTGATTTACGGAGACGTTTACCGAATGATTCAGGCGACACCCGAATATCTGGGCGGTGTACGTACATCAGGGTAGCGAAGTTCATCTTTCTTGGGGGGGACGTCCGTACATCGTCGGTCTCCGGCGGCGTCATTGCGATATATCGTCCGCGAACGAGATAAAGTTGAAGAAAGACCCGCCATAAATCGAAACAGTTTACCGGGGCGCAGCATTAGGTGCGACGTCGCGGCGGTCCCGTTTTTACGGGCCGGGGCGAAATGATCGCCTGCAAACACAGATTTGTCAACGGGGAGGAGGGGGTGCGCGGTGGTGGCGCGTCCATGGAACACAGCCAAATCTCAATCCGTCGAACGGGAATGCGGCCAACGCGTGATACTCGCGGGGAGCTTAACGCGTCGCCGATGCACCGATGCACCGATGCGCCGATGCGCCCGACAACGGGAACGTTTAAAGCCACGCCGACCGGGTTTAATAAATCGGTGCCTCGAGTCGACAATTAGCTCGCCGCTGATTATGTCGCGCGAAAATAATTATCGCGTTCCGCGGCGCTCCCGTAACCGAGCGATTATTAATCGCCCGGAGCATCGTATTCCAACGCCGCGCCGCGTCGTGCCCGTCAGTTCGGTAACAATTACTCCTAATCCGTTTAATCGTGTAATTACTTTCGTTTCGTGGGCGGCTTCGAATCCGGCCCGGCCGACCGACTCGCCTGTAATTAATGCCGGCGAAAGAACGAACGACGTTTGCTTTTAATTAATGCCACCCCGCAATCTTTTCTCCGCCTCCTGGATTGCGAAACAGAACCCGCCCGCCAGCCGCGAAGAATATTTTCACTGACAACGAGTTATACCGCCGGATCGGATTCTGTAAATTAACGCGGCATTTTTCAGATCTTCTGTCCACACTTAATCACAGAAAATTGTTACACAAAACAAAGTTACAATTTCTGGTTTGCCGAGGTGAAGTTAAGGCTGATTCCCTTTTGATCCGTATAATTACAAAATTGAATACAACTGACACTGCATTTATTTGGGATAATTTTATATTGAATTAATATGAGAAAAATATATAGTCGAGATTATTTAATAATTTTTATTATAATGAATTTTGTATATTGAAATTTGTTTAAAAAGATTTTATATTGAATTAATATGAGAAAAATTTATAGTAGACATTATTTAGTAATTTTTATTATAATGAATTTTTTATATTAAAATTTATATGGGATAATTTTATAGTGAGTTAATATGAGAAAAATATATAGTAGAAATTATTTAGTAATTTTTATTATAATGAATTTTTTATATTAAAATTTGTTTCAAAAGATTTTATATTGAATTAACATGAGAAAAATTTATAGTAGAAATTATTTAGTAATTTTTATTATAATGAATTTTTTATATTAAAATTTCTTTGGGGAAATTTTATATTGAATTAATATGAGAAAAATTAATAGTCTACGTTTATAGTTTATGTTCAGAAAACTGAAATAATATTAGTGTCTGCTAGTTTCTCAAAAATGATGTAACACTATCCGACCGTCAAAAAATTTTTACTGAAAATCTCCGAACTCCGAAATTGATCGCGTCACTCTCAAGAATAGAGTTCCCCGCGTTTTGGAAAATAACGCACGTATTCAAAATTGTTGCTGCGCCTTGCACAAAGCGCTGACGAAAACAACGAGCTAACGTCGTTACGAAAGTTTGTTTGCAGGCGGCACGCAACATTGACGAAAGCATGACACCGTGCGTAAACTGACACGGGAAATCTGCAGTACGAAGGTGCAACTCTATTTTCCATGCATGAACAGTGGGAGAAGTTTGGATATTGTTGGTGGGACGCACAGGCGCGGGAATACTCGGGGAATCCGAACTGGGGAAGAGAGAATTCTATGGAAGTTGAATTACCTTTTGCGATACCTCGAAGAAAACGCGCAGCTACCACGGCGCGTGTATTGTAAATAATTTCGAGCGAGCAGACCGAGTTCGGAACTACGGGGAACGAAGTTGAAGAACTGGCCAATTGCGTGAAACAGGATTGCGTTTTGTGAGAGGGATACTGGTTGTCACGAAAAGTTAATTATTGGTTTTACATTTTTAAATTTTTGTTGCGATTGGACCGCGGATTTTATACATTTATGACAAAATTGAGTCGATGAAATGAAAAGAATTTAAAGAACGAAGTTACGATTATTTCGCATTCCGAAATGAGAAATGAGTTTTCTGTCCGCCGGAAGCGTTTAATTAAGAGAAGAAACCCATTGTTGCGCGAAATTATCGCATTACATAATTGAAGTTCAACTGCAGTTACAATAACTCTATTATCATCCTTCTGCAACTTAATCTTCGTGCTTGTAATCTGAAAGTAATTTTCATGGACTGCGACGAGAGTCGCCAGACTATTATCTTAAACTGATTATGAAAGCAAGTCGTTAACAAGTATTTTAATTATATGGAGGTCTACCTTTAAACTGCGATTACTTTCAAAAATTATACAGGAAGTCTAATTGGCCCTATAAACTATCCACAGTTACGGTAATACAATGAAATTCCGATTCAAACGTCGTAAAAGCAGAAAGTGAAATGTCCTTGCAATGATCAGACGAGTGTACTGCTAATACTACCTACTGCCATTGCTTTTTACATTATATTAAAATTATTTCATGTGTGATTCTGCCACGTACTGCAGTTGTATTTAGTATTTTAAGGTTGTTATACATTTTGCAAATGAGTTGACCTCGTATTAATAAATTTCCTCTCTGCGAATTACCTCTCTTTGATGTCAATAATAAAAGTTTGCATTAATAAGCATATATAACCATGATATCACAGTAAAATCATGTAATGGTTCAATAAAAAAAATCGGATTCAAATGAAAATGTGAGTGAGAAACGACGATAATAATTCCATGTGTAGAAACCATTCTAAAAATAAACGGTCCTCGGCGGCCATTGTTTCCATTTCGGGTTAGCTGTTTAGACATAATTACAGTGATCCTTCGAGTGGTAATTATCTCGGGATTGCCATAACCAGCGTGCCGGTGGGGCTCCGGTAAAACGTTCCCAACAAGTAGAACGGAACCGCAATGATCAGACGACTGCAGGAAGTCCGTTGTTTACGGGCGAGAAAATTGAAAACGCTTCCCCCCGGTGCAAACATTCGCATGGTAACAAGAGGGATGCGCGAAACGCGCCGGTGCGGGTACCAGGAAGAACGAACGAGTTTAATTGCGGAATGAACGAGCGTGAATGAAGCAACTCACCCCGCTTGGAGGCGTGAAAACTGTCCTGCGGTTTTATCTGCTCAATCTGGGCGCTGAGACGAGACTTGGGCAGGATGTCCCGGTTGGCGTTGATCTTTTCCACGGCATAACGAAAGGCCACTTCCTGCTTGTCGTCCGACGGATGAAACAGCCCACCTGGGAAATCACACATCCATATTAAAGCGTTACTTTGACGAGATCCCGCCCACATCCCGAGTTTCTTATTTTCTACCGTCCGGCCGCTTGCCTCCTTTTTTTACTTTCCCGTCCGCGCTCGACCCAGTTATCCGCTTTCTGATATCTTACGTGCTTTGAATATTAAATATGTCCCTTGGTAAATCGACGTCGGTATACTGGGCGCACCACAAAGGATGTAATACAAATAATTCCTGAGGCGGTTCCAAATAACTTAACCCCTAGCACTCGAACGGCGACTCTAAGGCCCCACCAAGAATTGCTGTATCATTATTCAAAATATTTTTTACATTATTAGATTTGTTTGTGTTTAATACATTACTAAACATTTCAGTGTTGTATGAGAAAATCGCACGATTTTCATATGCATAACATTAAAAAAAGTACATAGCAGGGAAATATTCTAGGTCGGAAGAAATGTTTCGTTTTGGAGTTAAAATAGTGCAAAGGGTTAAACAAGGCGGTGGTTGGCGGATTTTTTAAACTTTTAAGTCGGGATTACCAGTTCATTCGTGATTAGAGTCGATTATCGCCGATCTTCATGCAAAATAAAAATTGTCTACCTGAATTCCAACAAATTGGGGTGAAATAAAAATTTATTTTCCTTTTTATTATGTTTAATAGGTTGAAAGCAATATAACAGTATTTTTAAATTCTTCTATAGCTTCACTGTGTCAAATTACACCTATTCATTTTTGTCACAAATGCATAAAGATCCGCTGTCTAATTGTCTCTATTTAGAAACCTTTCATTTTCTTCTGAACTCGTCGAATAACTCACTTCACTTTATATTAATTGCTATACAGGATGCTTCCTTATGAGAAAATAAGAGAAATACAAAGAATAAAATTTTCTCATACGGAGCTCCGTTTTCGAGAAACCCGAGTTGGAAAATGCAGCGAGTACATGCGCTATTCGATAGAAATCGTCTGACGCGTCTGATCGTTACCGACCAATTCTACTTCTTGCATATACTACAGCACGCGAAGCCGACGGATCTTTAAACTCGATTTTCTCGAAAACGAGGCGTCAAACGAGGAAATGTTGTACCTTTTTCTCGAGTTATATTTACGTGTAGAATCACCCCCTGCGTGTATCTACATGTTATTCGGCCGCACCCCCTGTTCACGTTGACTGGGGTACAATTTTTATCTCAATTTTACAGATCTCAAAAATCTTCTGGGAAAAATTGAACGATCGACTGCGAAAGTAGAAGCTTCAAGTTTTAGCACAGATCTATTGTTGTAATATCTTTTTTTTAAGGAGTTATGTTTGTTTAAATATCGACAATTTCTCGACAATCGGAAATTACGAGACGAGTTTAGAAACGTATTTCGCTTTCAACTTACTGAAACTGTGCATAGGAATAAAGTTCCTCGTAACTGTAATTTCTGTATTGTGCCAAGAAATTTGGAGTTTAGAGATCGACGGTGTAGTGGACAAAAACCATTTGAACCGTTAAGCACGAGTCCGAAATAGAACGCTGTTAGCAAGAATTCGTGTAACAACGTCAGTTCGCATCGATGCAGCCTTTGAGGCATTAATTCGTCGCAAAAGCAACGGCATCAGAACACAAGCTGCACTCTGCCACAAAGCATGTTGCTACAATCGGCGGCAGGGAACGGGTTCGACAAAGATCGAGAAACAAACGATCCTTCGATGGGGAAATACAAGCAACCGCGAGCTAATCCGAAGCTGCTTACACGTACTAATTACGTGCAGCAGGAAATACCCCGAGATCTGTCTTCGAAAAAATATATCCGCCTGCAGGAAGTCTTTAAAATCGCGTTGCGAACGAGAGAATGGATAAATAGTTCGGACGACATTAATATGCAATGAACTCGAGGAGGAAGATGGTTCGAGGAGACGAGCCTACGAGAAAGTTAAAACTTGGAGAACGGGGTAACGTAACGTAGTCGCGATCAAATGGACCGACGCGACGGAAAGTTGGAAATTAAAGAACACGGCGATACGCCTATTTAAAATTCGTACCTGCTCGCGAGTGGACAAAAGGAAGCGGATGTTTAATAAAGCAGGGATATTCATGCCGGCCCGAAGAGAAAGGGGGATGGTTGGGAATGGTCGAAATTTGGGTAACTCTGCCGACTGAAATATTAATACTATGCACTCCTTTAGCGCCGCTATGAGAACGTTCATAATGTGCTCCGTGACACAGTAACTTTACTGTGTTAATTATAGTAACAGACCTATTTCCATCTGATACAGTAACTATTCTGTATTCTCATTTGCAGTTAGTTATCGTTATTATCCTACAATGTACAGAGTGGTTAAAAAATCAGACCATTTGAAAATTGAATATCTTTTATGAAGGAATTAATGTGAATCTTTTAAACATAAAACGATTATTTCATTCTAGAATTGGCCAGTAACTTTTCGGCCATAGTTTTTAACAGCTCTGTCGTACACTCCCATAACCGTGTCATTGTTTAATTTATTTTCTGTTTTATTCTATGAAATTCGCGCCGCGTCGACTCGGAAGTTCATTTGTGTACCATTAGCCGAAAGTAATTTTGAATTGTTTGACAAATGTGCAGTTTCGAAATTGGACAACGTGTTGCCCGTCGTTGCGCGCACGTAGCAGCAATATTGTGGTCCATCGGGATTCCTTGACATCAAACTTGCATCCAATTGCCCGGGAACAATATCAATGATTGTGTCGACGCATAATTGTTCTTCGCTTTCGCTTTCAGCGAATTCGACGGTTTGAAAAATGGTTTTGAGAAAACAAATTTGCACAGAAACTTCATTCGCAGTAGAGTCAATTTAATCTGCGTTCGTTGCAAAAGGCTGAATTTAGTTAGCCAAAGAGAGAGGACCGTGAGAGGGTGAATTTGATTTGCAAAAAGTTGAACAGGATCCGGAAGATGGTGGACGTTGGGCGCAGGAGTTTCCCTGCTGTAGTTTCCCAGATTTGGATAGTTATTTCGCCGGAGTCTCATCGCGGATGCATAATTCCCACGGCACTGAACGTCCGAACGGAAACTGGCCGCGGGAACGTCGAAGAAAATCAATCGCGCGAGACGCATCGATTGGAATCCGGCGCGTCTCGAATTAGACGTCGGAAGGAATTGGCGCCATAAATTGATTTTAATCTCGCGCATGTCATAAAGTAACCGGTTCGAACAGCTGCGCCAGCTCGACTCCACAATTTATAGAATTTACGCGATAGATTTACGTCTCTCGTTAAGGGCCGGCATCGATTAACTTCGTCGAGGGGGCGACGCGACACGGAATATAGCGAACCGTCGGCGACGGCCATTGAAAAAAAAAGAGGACCGTCGCGACGTGCACAAATCTTCCTCGTGCTCTCGAACCAACAGGGAACTCTGTGATAAAACAACGCGCGGCTTTACCATTCCCTGAATAAATGAATCGACCAGTATTTACAACTTTCGACTGCGCGATGTCATCCGCACTAGAACGTGCACTGCGTCCGTCTGAGAATTATCTTTGAGAATTATGTTTGAGAAGACTCTCGCGGCATCTAATTCAAACAAATCTCGACGGATTCGGGGGTACAAGATTCGCCTGTACCAGTTACGATAAAACACTTCGTAACACCTTGTACGCACGTCTCAATAGTCTCAAAAGGGTTAGGGTAGTCGAACGTCTCGCGAGTCCAAGGGAGTAGTAAGCATGCTGAAAGTTTCGGGTGGGACTAGTGTTATCTAAAGGTTCAGGGGTTCCCGAGAACACTGTGGACGTTCTGAAGCTACCAGAGGTCCTTCGAACCTGCGAATCTTCCGAGACTAATACATTTCAGACCCCGGGGATTTCCAAATCTGAAATCATCGGAATCCCCTTAATACGGGGACTCTCGAAACCCGATAAACAGTTCGGTACCCCTCGAACTTTCTAAGCCTTCTTACGCATACCTAATGCACAAATGTCTCACCATCATTGTCCCGTATTATGACATCAGGTTAAACTTTACCTCGGGAAACTAGAAATTTTTAACTCCTTTCTTCGTAATCCTGTAGGTTTTGGCGAGGATATTCCGAAAATCCAAGTTTCAATCCCACGAGATCACTGGTTCAAAAGATTTTTGGTTTGTTGATGACATTGTAAAAGTGTATTGTAACTTGCAGTCATAAATTTGAAGAATTATATTATTGAAATAATTTATGAAAACGACAGTGGAGATGTGTGCACTGAATATGGTCGTTGAGAATGACGATTTTACGTTGTATTACGTAGTAGTGTTGTACGTATAGCATACAGAATTAATGAACATTATAAACTAGCATTTAAGCTTAGATTGTCGGGTTTTAAGCTTACGAAGCTGTTTGCGTAAGAAGAAGTGCCACATTTTCGGCATGAAATTTGCAGATGAGGGCGTTAAACTGGATAATGAGCGGAAATAACCAAGTGGAAATGATATTTTATGGAGGAGAGGAATGGGCAACGTTGAAATGAGTATTACACATAGATATACTAAAAACGAGCAGGAAGTTGTTGCCATGATCGATAGCGGGTAAATGAAATTTAACCCCTTGCTAGTTAACCAGCACGTAAACTAGTAATTAGACCGCCTTTGTCTCCAAAATTGTCAAGAATGAAAATCGTATGTTTGCGTACGTTTGCTTCAATTCAATTTAGAACACAAATCAAGGGAAAAATGGTTGACCTCTGGACCTTGAAACTTAATTTTGCGGCAGCTTTATCAATGTTCGCCAAACCGAGGGCACGCTACGATAGTCGGGACGTATAGCTTCTTTACACCCTGTACAATATCGTATAGAATTTAGATTTTGAAAGGACCCGAGGAGCCCACGATATTAGAATCCCTACAAACCTGTCGCCATAACTTCCGCTGGTCCGGGTTAATGCTCTAAGATACACTGATTTAATGGGCCATAAAAAGGGGAAAACATAAAGAGTCCCTCTGTGAAAAACAGTTAATCGCAGCCTCCTCGGATTACAGTTGCGCATAAAATGCTCGCCGATGCTATCATTCGACGCGTAAAAACGTCACATACACGATAACCTTGCGCTCTTAACTTTATTTCATCGGTCGATCGACTCCGTAACGCGCACGCGCCCGTTTCATCTCCGTTCCCTTCTCTTTCCCTCTACGTTTATATACATATATATATTTTTTTTCTATATCCCTCCGTCGTTTCACCGAATTAATAGGGCTTGAATATTCATTGATTTTTAATGAATTATTTCGTGCCGTTCGGCCGTTCTCTCGACGGTTCTCGAAGGCCAAACAAAAACGGTAAATTGATACCGTTTCGATAGGTTGCCCGTATATCCGGCTAACGTCGTACACAAAACGCCGGTTTAATTACTAGCGCGAGAAATTTCCTGCGAATTGTGCTGAATCGTGTGCGAAACAAGGCAACACCGGACGACGCCAAAGTCGTGCGTTTAATTTCGGCTTTGCATGGACCGGAGGCGCGCAGCGCGGCGCAGCGCAGCACGGCGTGCCCAGCAAAACCGTTGGGAAATTATTGACAATTGATAGGGAACCGCTGTTCCGCTTGCAATAGTGATGATACACTGTTCCGCGGAATGTATTAAGAGGCACGGGAAAAATTGGCGTTCTATCTGGATGGTGCACGGCCGTCAGAATAATGTAACAATATTTTCAAATTCCTCGAATGTCTTCGCAAATTTATTTTTCGCTGAACTCATTTTTCCCATGAACGCGCACGACCACAGCGGTACATGTAATCATATGTAGTATATATGCATAGAACAGCACGGTATTTCCAATACTTCCACGCTCCACTTTACTAAAAATGTTCGTACACCCCGCGAACAGTTCCCCGGACACATAATCATCCGTTTAACATATTATTTTTCTGTAGAAATATTCACCGTTTTGGCCAATTCCGTTCACAAATCGCCCATTTCGACCTGAATATTCCGCATTCACGCGTGCTCGAAAAGTTGTTTGAAATGTTGTCGTCCGTTGAAAATAGCTTTGGACAATGATACATTGAAAGCAAAGCAACCGTGGCATTCTTTTCACTGAAATGTCCGCTTGCAGCGTCACACGGGGAACTGCACTGTTTGTTCGTGTGGTCCGAACGTTGCCGGGCTGCGGTGTTAAATTGCAAATAGAAAAACCGTTATTTACTCGCGAGCCGAATAAGATGTCCTTCGTTGACACAATGCTCGTGCGTGTATCGTTATCTGTGTGACTAGCATTCGAAGAATGCATGACCACTTTGCCATCGTATCTCCCGAACTGTACACGATTTTTATTTTCACGAATGAATAAGCTACTTCAGGTGACCTCGGGAACCACCCCTTTCAAGAGAACACATTTTTGGGGCGCCCTGTATCATTTTATCCGGGAGTGTATAACGCACTGTATATTCGCTTCTACTGTGGCAATAGTTTTCCCGAGTGATACACTCCAGGACAAAATTATAGCACAGCTTATATTTTCCCATATTTTGTGTTAAAAGCTGATTAAGATACATATTTTCTTTTACTGATAACTCAGAGCATGTCTGTGTATACATATTACGAAATATCGTCTACAACATATACTTCGATAGGATTCCAACAGAAAAAATGTAAATATTATTTTTCGCAAGCGGGACAAGATGATAGCACATTTAGTAAATCTACGCTGTCCAGTTACACTGAAGCTCGCAAATTGCGAAAATCAACCCAGGAACATAGTTAATGAAGTCCGTGATATTATTTCGTGTTGTATATTTGTTCAAAAAAGGCGATATATTATGCAATAGTGGGTCGCGGAAAGAGATTGAGCGCGTGTGAAATTGACACTATAATAAAATTGAAAGAAGAACAATATTAAGTGACAAAAATAGCAAAAATTATGAATAGAAGTTGAAAAGTAATAATGAACTTCTTGAAAAATCCGGAAAATTATGGTCACCCGACCTTAACATTATTGAAAATTGTTGTCAAAATCTTGCCCGAGCTGTATATGGAAATGGCAGACAATTTGGAAATCTTGCCAAATTAAAAAAATGTATTCAAGATGAGTGGGAGCAATTCAAGCAAAAAACTATTAAAAAACTCTATAAATCTTTGCCAAAGAGAATGATGGCTGTTACTAAATGTAATAGAGGAGCCACAAGACATTAAACATGAAATATCATCCGTTGATGTATTGTTATACACAATTTTAAGTTAAATGTGCTATCATTTTGTCCCACTATATTTCCTTAAAAGTTCTTTTGTTTTAAATAAAATTGTATAGATCGGCGAAATTCAATCCATTTTTATTTGTGTCTGTTTGTAGAGGTATTTTGCAAGAATGTATAAAAACAAAAGCTTGGTTGTAATGTTAAATAAACAAAAATTATGTTAATTTTAAAGTGTGCTATCTTTTTGTCCCGGAGTGTAGATGATTTGGAATTGAATAGAGACTTTATTGAGCTCGATATTATTCATTACCGGGCAGAGTAAGGTGTCGAGAGAGTGGGGCTCTTGAAAATTTCGACCGCGGAAGACGTATCGATTACGATTTCATTGTTAGGGCGTCATCCGGCGGTTAGCAAAAGGACTCGTGGTAGAAAAGAAGCGGACGTTGGGAGATGGTGCGTCGAGGGGCGAGGGGCGAGGTGGGGTGGGGCGAAAGAAAGAGGGAGAAAGACCGAGCCTTTTAAACCGGAGAACGGAGACTGGAAAAGATACTCACCTATCCTAATGATATCAGGAAGAGCCGCGGCGTGGGCGGCGAGGAGCGCCAGCAGGAGCCACCTCGCAGCCATTTCCGGTTCCGGTTCGCCCCCACGTCTCTACCCCGTTCGCTGCCGCCGCCACCGCCCCCGCCTGCGCCCCCTGCGCCCCCTGCGGGAGCTGGTGTCCCCCTCCTGCCGCAGGGACTCACGCCGCTGGAAAACAAGATGGGACGGTGGTGAGTTCATTAAAATGCGCCGCGCAAACCATCGCGTCCGGTCTCTGAATATATACCTCCTCCCCGTCGCTACCCCGTGCCACCGAACGAAAGCAAGGGGAGCTTTCTGACGTTGACACCATAACGACCGGCTTCGGACGGATTAGGAGAGTCGAGGACGACGACAGGTCGGCCGTCGTCGGTTGGAAAGGAGGCCACGGGATAATGAGGTTACGGGACGAACGATCCTGGGCAAGGACGAGCTCCCCGGAAGCCTGTCCCCATCCATTTCGGGCTCGTTTTAAATTCCTCGGAGTCACTGTTCGATGGAGCACCGCGGTTCAAAGTGGCTGTTACGGCACCGAGATTACCGGGGACGCGAGACCCTCCGCATAGTCGTCTACAATGTCGTTTCCGGTGACCAACGGTTTCATTTGTCGGCGACACTGGGCCCGAGAGCAACAGTCTCGCTGTCGTCGAATGTTACGCGATACCGTGGCAAATATTTTTACACCGAAATTTTACACACAAAAACAGAATATAGGTTGAAAAATTCAGAATTTTTGTGTACAATACATTTTTCATTGGCTGGATTTACATTGAATGCTTAGGTGCTGTTGACCAACCAATTCCTTTGGCCGCTAGGACACGCAGAATAGTAGGTGCTCGGGGCATTTCAAGTGTACACGCCAGCATAAGCTTCCACTCAGCTTCATGGAAATGAGAACGACAACGGAGTTGTCCAATACGAATTCCGGTTAATATTTGACTAACCCTCGTGGTTCGCATAAATATTCGAGTGGTGGGTATGACTTTCTGGAACTATCCGAGTCCCAGTCGCGTGGGACCTTTTTTCGGAAAGTTTTGACCGAGAAAACGCGTTATTACGGTTTCATACGGTAGCGGTCTGTGAAAAGGGGCGAACGACACGTAGCAACGTACAGAGACGCGACGATACCGACGAATAAGTAAGACAGCGCGGGATAAAACCTAGCGGAAATAAAAGCAACGGCTCGTGCTTTTTCTAAGCTGCAGCTCGAGGGCGTTTTCGCGTGTGAGCTGTGCAGCAGAGACATGCACGGGTACAATGTCGGTGCGTGTATAATTCTCGGGTGCAGCGGGCGTGGATGCTGCAGCCTGGTTGTCAGTAACTTGTCGGAGAAAACGCAAGGGCCGAAGAGAATGAAACCGTTGAATACAAGCTGAACCGACGTCGCCTGGAATTTTATGCGGGTATGGACGGCCGGGAAAAAAATTTTTCATTAATTCCATTTGCCCGGGCGAACTTCCGGTTTTATCCGCCGGATCCTCCGCGATTTTTCCGTTCGCGCCGTCTACAATTTTCCTCGGACGACAGGGGAAAAAACCGGAGTTATGTTTCATCTCGATCGCCGCACACCGGAATTCCCGCGCGCCAATTCTCCCCGTCTGAAACGAGGACATATAATCGGAACTGAGAAACGATTCCCGGTGCCATAAGTCGGCCCGAATCTGGGAATTCAATTTTTGCACGACCGGTTTTTCTGGAAGATCACAAGGACAAGTAATGGAGGCGTGACGGAAGTTTTTCTTTATTAAATATTGGACATCTTGAATGAATTATTTCAACGACTGTATTTGGCAACGGAAACTTTTTTATTTGTTCCCGTTGGAGAATTTGTGCTATGGAAATTTTTTTGAAAAAAGTTATACGGCGCACGATCTAAATAGAACTTATAAGAAAGTTCTATGTGATGGATATAGTCACGTACGTTCAACACATACTTCGTAACCGTATGCTAATGGTACTCTGATTGAGGACGACTACACGATGACGGAGGTCGTTTAATATACACCTATATGCATCACATCATGTAATAAATCGTTAACAACGCCGAAGATAACGCTGCACTAAATACTCGATATTAATGAGCTGTAGTAGATACTACGCCACCGTAACATACCCTGGCTAGTAATATATTATCAGTGGCATAACTAGTGAAATCCTCGTGCTTCAGCAATATTTACATTATAATCTACGACGGTAATTAGTTTCGTAATGAGTGACCATTAAGATAAGATCGGAGATTTGAAATTAATCCAACACACTCGTACCGATACGTCCAATTGGTGGATTCTCGAAATGTTTGCTTCGAACGAATCGTATTTATTTGTCTCGACATTTCGTCCCATTAGGTACGCAACAATTAGTGTAATTTAGCCGATTAACCAACGTCTATTAAATTTTCTATGGAAACATTAAGAAGAGACGTTTCAATTTTCGTTCATCCCGAAGGAATACACGCAATGGAGGAAACAGTAAAATGAGTGAGCGAACACACAATTAATTAAAGTAAAGTAACTATATTTTTATTCTATGATTCATTCAGCAACCTTTTTAACCTTTTAACCGAGTACGACGAATTAACTCTAACGACATTATGTCATAATATCCACGTCAATAAAAACTACGTCGTAAAACGTAGACGTGGTTTATTGTCGGAAATTCGTGTTATGTCAATTTTATCTGTTCCGTCTTCCTAAATGTTCGTAATTGAAAAGTCACTCAGTTGAAAGGTCGATCAACGAACGTTCCACAGTTCAGTGTAATGAAAGCACAATTATTTTCGCCACAACCTATTACGGAGTATTACGCATTTTTCGACGTTCATCGACGCAGGGCAAATCGAGCGTGGTAGAAACACACCGAATCGTGGAGTGGAAATTTCAGGTTGCACAATGTGTGTACTTTGGACCTGTCGGTGGGAAATCAAGTATTCAACCGTGAGTACTCCAAGACACTTATCGTCGGCCAATTTTCCCGTCTCGACAGCCAATTCTCTTTCTGCATAATTTATCACTCCCCTCCCTCTTCCACCACCCGATTCTTCCTCTTCTGGAGGCAACGTTCTCGTGAATGGCGCGGCTCGTTCACCGAAATACACTCGTAAATTTTCAATGCATAGACGAGCATCGAACAGTCAATGATATACGCTCTTGTACCAATCGCGCGCTGAGGGATGCGATGAATCGTTATCATAAATTCTGAGCATTACAATTCCTTGGATTTCCTGCTGCAATGTCATCAAACGTCGTCTTCGTCTCAAAATTTTAATGGAATATACTATAATCTAACTGTAAATTGTCCCACCCCTTTTGGGGAAAACATTCTTGTAACTCTTACTATTAGAGAACCTACACTTTTTTATTTGAAAGTTAAATTACTTTACTAATTTTAATCCGTTTTAGGATAAACTTTACCTGAGGAAACCAGAAGTTTTTTAATATTTTTAATGTAATATTGTAGATTTTAGTGAGGAACTTTCCAAATTTCAAGTTTCAATCCTAGGAAATCTATAGTTCGAAAGTTATGTGTTTTTACAGTTCAGCGATTCTAAGCGTTTCTGACATGTAAGGGCGCCGCCATGTTGGTATGTACGCAGCGTCGCACGTCGTCTAACGAGCGGAACCGTTAGATGGCAGCACAATTACGCGGTGATGTCGATAACCAACCTTCTCGCGATTCCGTTCATTGGACGGTATCGGTACATATGTACCAATATGGCGGCGTCCTTACCTGTCAAGAACGCTGAAGACCGCACATCTTTACACACGCACATCTTTCGAACTACTGCTCTCCTACGATTAAAACGAGGCTTTCCGCACTTCCTCGCCAAAATCTACTGGATCACATAAAAAAAATTAACCATTTCTGGTTTCCTAAAGTAAAGTTTATTTTGTTCTCTTTCGTTGGAATGTTTTTCAAACAAATTTCATCCAATTTGATACAACAGTCTTTGAGATATCCCTAGCGTTGAGGTACACCAAAAGTATGTGCCTCCTTAATAGTGCTGGAACATTAAACTTCCTATAGAAGACAAAGGCCAGTGGCCATACACTCGGCGAAACTAATTTGCAAGAAGACCCTAACGCGACGAACAAACGGAATCACAGCCGCCAGAATCCGGACAGAGTCAAGCTGAACGCGGGGCCAAACTATAATCCATCCGTAACGAATAGGCCAATTATCAGGCAGTTTGCCTCGCGCCTCTCGCGTCCCCACCCTCTTTCCGCATAATTTATCGATTCCCCGGCGAGAGACTCTGTGTTCTTCGAGCCAGAGGAACGGACGCGAACCGTTCATAGGCCACGTCGGCGCACATCCGTGAAATTTCCGATATACACCGAAACATCCGAGATCCCGCGATATCGCCTTCTACAGACGGATACCCGCAACCCTGATCCCTCTGACACGCATTCCCCATTGATTTTCGTCGTTCCACTGGGTTCCATACAGCCCGGCTGCTCCCACGCGCGGACGTTTGCGGCTTGATAGTCGATTCCACCATGCGAGGACGTGTTCGGCGGCCGGCTTCAGCTTCAAAAGGCTTCTGTCAGACTAGGCTATCGCCTGGATTTCCGCAGGTTTGCCAGGATCTACTGGGCCCAGCCAAATTTATTCGGCCGTTGTTGAACTTGACATTTCAGGCAGGACTACACTACAAACCGTGACCGCGCACCTACGGTGTAAAGACTCCGAAGTTTGTGGCTCAGCGGGCCAGATCAAATCTTTTGTCAGAGATCCTGCAGTTTGAACGCGGACATGATGCGCTACCACAGTGCCCAACGAAAGTGTTACAGTATTGGCTGGTCGTTCGACCAACTGGACCAAACTTCTACCTATTAGCTTATACCACACGCTAGGGCATACATGAGCAACCAAATGCGCAAGACAGGCTAATATAAGCAAGAGAGGTAGAGAAGCGACCAGCAGAAGCATCAAACCGCATTTAATCCTGACTCGGAGGAACTGATGGAGTCTGGTTTCGTTCTGATAGCGTCCCGAATAGCTTCAATTGCAAGACGGGAGTCAAGAACACCGCGGAACTGGAAGAGGAGCACCGTCTGGAAGGGGTAATTCCAACATCGAAGTTACTCGTAGGTGCGGACTGAATTTTAATGAACGTTCTTTGCCTTTGCGCCCTAAGCCGCCGCTAGATCGGATCCCGGGCGAGAGACGCGACGCGTGGGGGCATGAAATTTTTATGAATACACGGATCATTCGTCCCCGCTGTCTCTGCCGTGCCACGTGCTCCGTTTCGCAACCGGCGGAACGACCATCTGTCTGGCCCCACGTCGATGTCGTTTCCTCACGGCGAGGCGTAACAAGGTTTACGTTTCGCCGCCCTTTTTCTCGAGCACCGAGAGTCATAAGCTGGTCGCGACCCGTTGCCTCGCCCGAGGAAACGGGGATTTACAGCGCGTCACGTTCCTCGCGGAGAAAAGGTATCGACACGTTATTCCCGTGCTTCCGCAACAATCCGGCTCCACGAATCCGGGCCCAGCCGATCCCATCCGATCCCCGTAAATATCGCTCGTTGATTAAAACGAACGCGAACTCCCGAAATAAAGCGCGGAAAATAAACAAGCCGCGTTGCGCAAACTCGCTTCCGACCTGTAAAATTCGATTACCAAGTTTACCGAATTACCATCTTCACCAGCCATTGAACGGGAGCTAGTTAGTTATTACTTTGTTAATTTGTTAAACTACGTCAAACTCCACCCGAATTTTTGCTTTTAATCGGTACTAAATAGCCTGAGCCATGGTCTTATATCGACAGAAAACAGTATTTTAAAAAGCTGATAGGACTACAGTGATTTCCCTGTATATGTCGCCAAGAATTATCCCTACTATCGCGAGGTTAATTCCGACCGGCGCTTCCGCGAATATTGTTGCGATTCCTATTTCTTTTTTGTTTCTCCCCGCGGGTTTCCTGTTCCCGCCCGCTCTCTTTTATTTAGTTTAATGTCTCCTTTTGTCGTTCGCGAGGAAATCGATTTTACTCGAGGAAGACACAAAGGCGTCTTTCTCGCGTAAGTATCCACTGCAGGGTGAAGACATTCGTGCTACGGCTTGTATACGCTGCTTCTCCGGAAAAACGTGACGCCCTTCTTACGAGCTTCCTTCGCGATTCCTACGGCTTTCAATTCCCTTTGCATCCCGGCTGCCTGGCGATCACGCTGTAATCGCATCTCATCTTCTTTCATGAACTTTTCCTGCTGCTTGTCGATGAAGAACAAGCGGACGCAGATGTTGGTTAATGTTAACTCACTCGCATAAACTGGATTTGATAAATATTGGCGAACAGATGTTACTATTGCACTGCTAATTCTTGCATATTCATTCATGAAAATAGAAGACAATCAAACATTGAGATTTTCTACTCAGAATTTTCTTATAAGCAAAATAGAAATCTCTTTTAAATGTAATGTGTCGAATAATTCATTGTACAAATTTATAATAATTTGATTTAATACTGTAGCTAGCCAACTGTTTATATTCTCCGAACACTTATGCCCCTAATTAGTACGGATAATCGAGGTTCACCTATATCGGATCACCTGTATATCCATATATCACGTAAAATCTATTACACATTGTAGATGCACAAGATTCGGGGCGTTTCAGTATCGCTGCTCTTAAATCTAACCCAGAAAATTTATGATGTAATATTATGATGATGTTACGGATGATGTATTCTTATATGTATGTATATCAGGCTGAAGGTTCTTTACAGTTTGATGCGCATGAAATATTGCGAATAGGTCAAGGCAATGAATAAGCCACGAAAGTGTACAGAACACCTCGAAATTCATGTTGAAAAGAGAATGTTTTAAACTTTAAAAAGTGAAGTTGCTACACCAGAATGCCATAAACATGATGTGTTTCGCGGACGAAAATGAGAAGCAACATGCGTGCAGTCTTCCTAATTTCATAAACATGTTTTTTGCAGAATAAAAGTTTTTCGTTCGCGTGAAGGAATATTGCAGACATTTTTTCACGTGAAAAAGAAGGCAGGACGGCAACTCCGGGAGAAAATTAAATCTAAACGACGGTAACGTATTTAGAAATAAAATATGAAAATGAGAACAAAAATACAGTATTGAACATTTAGTTTTCTGTCTTCTGTTCTAGATGTGCCATAAAATAACAAGATGAAGGTTCGTTAACTGAACACTGCTAAGTACCGAAGCTTCGGAACCATTCATTTGACCGCCGATTTAGCAATAAAGTGGGAATTTCCAACGTTCTTTCAGATTTCCAAATTTTTAGAACGCAGCTGGCATTTCAACGAAAAATAAAGATTAACCGGAAACGCGGCCGTTCGTGCTGCCGGCTTTTTTCCCATTTATTTGGCCCGCGCTTCGTACTTTAAGTCTCCGATATAAAAACTGGGAGATAGTTGGCGGAAAATCTTTTTAGGTGCAAAAAGATTCGACGAAACCGTCCGGCGAGTTTGCTTTCCGGCAGATGGAGACCGCGGTCGGGTCCGGCCGCGTTTTCCGTTCCTTTCCCGTCCCTGGGATCCTTCAAATTTCATGCATCCATTCGCTTAACCCGTTCGTGGGAAACAATTACGAGGATCAACGAGCCGGCTGGTCGCTGGTGCCGTTGAGAGATTTCCAGTTTGCGCATCAGCCGCAAATGGCGCAAGGATTTGCCGGATTCGCAGCCATGCATTTGCGTAATCCTTACCCCGACGGATACTTCATCTCCTTTCTGAACGGGGCGGTAGAACGAAGGAGGCCACCGAAACATCATTGATACGGAGTTGAATGAAATTCATTTTATGAGGTGGAAACTTGCGGACAATTGCCCGAAAGAATCGACCAATTCTTTCCCACTCTGGCCAATAGAGGAGGAAATTTATTACTCGTCCACAAAGTATCCCTCATAGACATTTTTGTGCAGTTCTCCTAAACGGCACCATTTTATTTCCAAATTATTTTTTGAACGAAACAATGTAAATACAATACAGTATAGGAATATAGTACCTTCTCGTAAGATTTGTATTAGCTTCGTCGAATTTCTCGAAGAATGCTGTCAAAATAGATTTCAAGGTTGCACAATGGACTTTTCTGGATTTTCGAAAAAGTACGTACACCATGTTTGCAACTAAATATCGTTGGCAGAACAATCGGAAAAGAGTGTATCAACTGGCAGAAGGCACGAGCAGTACCCGTGTGATACAGATGAATTTTGTTGCAGCTACGAGCAAGAACTTTTTTCTTCACTGTAAAAAAGTCTGAGAGAGGAGTTCATAACTCATTTCTTAAGAATCCCCATTAATTTCGCCAGGTACCAAGCGCCTACAAAGGAGTCTCTGTATAACGAATCCCTTTTGCTCGAACACTTTTATTTCGCTCGTAGTGTATAATTAGCGAAGGTGTGGACTGCGAATTTGTGATGCAGCCGATTCGACTCAGTTTTCACCGGTGTCCCCGTTTATTCAAATTAGGCTCGCTTACCTAAACTGAATAAGATTATTTCCAGTGACACGGGAGGACCGCAGAATGAAGGTGCATCACCAACACGATTTTGCATAATGGCCTGCGACCACTGCGACAAAGAGCTGGCGGGAACAAACATATCAGCCATCTACGTATGAAACAATGAATTAACTCGCTTTTAATTACAGTTAAAAGACTCATTCAACGTGCTCGACAAATATGAAATATAAATCGAACGGGTGCCGACATTGCTACGGAATAACTGTTTAAATTGCAAGAACAATCGTTGAATTTTGCAAACGCTGTACGCACATGTGAAATGTATATTCGGGAAAAAAACGTTTCAATAACCGTCGAAGTTATTTTTTTGGTGAAAATGTTCAGCTAAAAAAATTCCTTGAATATATTAAAATATGAGAATCATTATGATTTACTCCATTTCTAAGTAATAATTGAACTGTGGATTTTATGATGAAACGTTTAAACAAATGAACGCAGTTCATTTATTCCACGATTAATTCAGATTTTATGTTTTACATTATAGTAAATAAAATGATGCTGTTGCTGCTGCCAGCATAAAATATTACGTAGCTAGACTGTATAAAGTCCGCAGGATATTAATAGCCCACATATATTTTGTTTACAGAGCTATGCATTTTTTTGGACGCGGCGAAGGTGGATATTCCACGATACGATAATTACGAACTCTTATTTGCTGGTCGCGAGCTTCCATTTGTTATTGTGACAGGAACATCTCGGGGTGCACAGATCAATACGGTTCACTGAGTCAGACTCGTTACACGGTGACAATGGGCGAAATGTCCATAACAGTGTCGCGTAAAACGATTTCATAAACCGCGTCTTGTATCGATTCACTTCCCGCGCAGTCTGCAGGGATTTCCCGTGGACTTCCGCCAATAACCCCCCCCCCCCCCCCCTTCCCCGTGAAAACCGATAACCAGCGACTGACGCAAATTTTATCATGATTCGATTGTTCCGTCGTCTCCTCGATTATCAAATTTCACACAATTATTCCATCACATCTGCTGTCTGCATTCGGAAACGAGGCGTTTAATTCGAATTACTCGTGACTAGAGCGCAGGTGTTTGGGCGCGGACACATAATGCGCGCGACCTTGCTGCACCGAATAAAGACAAGAACGTTGGTCACGCTTCGACGAGATTTTGTTGTACTCGGGACGCAATCTCGAATTTCACTGTAATCAATTTTTCACGAACGTTTCTTATAATACGTATTTCCATTCTCATTAATCACTTTGTGATTAAGAAAGTTGAATATGTGACGCCAATTTGTATTACATCAATTAGTCAACTTATAGAGGAGGAGAGAATATAGAAAACGTTTCAATAGAAATCAGAGACTGCAACAGCGAATTTGTATTTTTCAGAATAAAACGAAATTGTGCGCGATAATTGTGATTACAATGTAACAAGATGAACAGAGTTGAATGAGTAATGTGTTCTTGCAAGCGCTAAGGGTAGCAAAATCATTCACGCGATCGGAAGGCCAAGGAGCAACGAGAAAGGTGATTTTCAAGAGAGATGAATTCGTATAAAGATTTCTGGTCGAAGAGCTAGTAAAATTCGAGCAGTTTTTTCGCCGGACCGCCTTAAAATTCCAATTTCGCGATCAATTCATTAGGAGCGTGTCCTCGACGAGCAGTTTGTCTTTCTGGAAACGGACTTGGCCGGTTAGCGGTCCAAGTTTCCGCGTTAAACTGCCTCCGGGCGTACCGGGAATGATGCACGAGGAACCGCGGAAAATTTTTACGCCGGTGAACACCTCGACGCCAAGTCGTGCTGGCAGGGAGGGCGGGGGTCGAATTCCGCGTGGCCAGCCATGTAAAATTGAACGAACGTCGCGCGCGTCTACGGCAGGGCTCATAAAAGCGGCCGGTCGTATAGCTTAGGTGCGGAGACCACCGGGTATTCCGCCATTTGCACGTGAAAAGCACGGCAAGGCGTCCGGACAACGCCGGGCGTATTTCCTTGCCGGGGTTTATCCCGAAAAACCGGAGACCGCAGGTCTCGGGACGAACGAGGTCTCTGCCGGGGACTTTTAACGGGACATCGGTGACCCGAACCCCGGAAGGTAATCTCCTTTTGCTTTTGTTCCCGGCGTGATTGCATTAGAAGCGTCCCTCTTTGCGTCGCGACGCGGTGGTTTCGCCGAGAGCGTCGCGTGCGGAATTCTTTCTCAAATAGACTACGTTTGCGTTTAAGGTCCAGCTTTGCCAGGTGGCCTTGATCCACCCTAGTGTGCGTGCCGTGAACGTGTGCCTTGGTGTGCCACAGACAACGCTAGATCGTACAAAGTTGCACGGTTTCGGGAGGCGCGGATTTATGGCTCGATAATCCAAAGATGGGGCTTGTCAGTGGCCAAAAGCGCTAGATAAAGGATAAATCTAGAGCGCTTGCTACCAGGCAGGTCCTACTTTTGCGTTGTCGAGCAACATTTTGCATTATTCGGTCGCACGATGCCTGTCAGAGAGGCCATCTGAGCGCGCGTGGCCGAAGCCACAGCAGCGCCGTTGTTTACGTTGTCGGCCACGCGTGCTCAGGTCGCCTCTCTGACAAGCATCATGCGACCGAATAATGCAAAATGTGGCTCGACAACGCAAAAGTAGGATCTGCCTGGTAGCGAGCGCGCTAGATTTATCTTTTATCTAACGATTTTCACACTTGGAAAGCCCCATCTTTGCATTATCGAACAATGATTTGGCGCCTCCCGAACCCTTGTAACCTTGTAGGATCTAGCGTTGTGTGCGGTACACGGCACGCCACCTGGCAAAGCTGAACCTTAAGTGGTCCCTATTTCTCGACTTTCGATCTCCTCTTATCTTGCCTACGCGTGCCCTTGGAAGTAGTGCTTTTTCTCCCATTTTCAACGTTCAGTGACATGCGAAAATTCTGAAAAAAATGTGGACGGCTCAATTTAGTCCAAGTGAGCACTACTGTACGCGATTCACGTGCAGCCTGGCTTGTTCGAGAATCGTGGGGTCAAAGGGGAAGGGAAGAGGCCACGCTCCGTGTTCGTTTCGATAGAAATTTCTGGCAACGAGGCTCTCCGGAGGTTTTCGCGGAACCGATTGCCGAGCCTCGATTCTCCCGAGGAAATGGCGGAAATTGAATTTTTCCGCGATTTCTTCGACGAGACGCGGTGCACCGAGCCTCCCGCGAACCCGCTCGGCGCGGCGACGACCTCTTGTACGCGCAGCCCCGTTATTTTCTGCGTGCGCGAAATCGTTTTCGCGTGCCGCACGAGGGATCCTCTTTGTACACGAGTGTCTCCGCCGGCGCTCGAACACTCGAGAATCGTCGCGCCTCGAGTGTCGCAACCAATCGTGATCGATTCCCTCGAATCCGAACCGCCGAGGTCTTGAACTCTCCCGAGAGTACGTGCGCGCCGTGCTGGATTAGGAAATGAAACAAATTCGGGTGAGCTAATTAGCGGTAATTGCCGCGACGTCTACCTCTGCGCTCTTAACCGCACGCACTGCGCGGTAAAAGGGGCTTTCTTGAAAACTCGCGCACAAAGTCGGGTTTTTCAGGCAGCGTAGGGGCCCCAACAATTATTTCTATCGTGCAGCGCTTCAAATTTCGTTGCCATTGTTATTCGTTCACGACAATCAGTTTTAAAACTGCACACCGCGACCAAGTCACGCAGGATTTATAATGTTCCAATTTCTGGTGCGTTGCGAACGATGAAATTTACCAGTTGAACAACGTAACGATGGCAGACAATTTAGCGAGAAAGAAATTTATTATAGCCTACGGTGGGCAAGTACGTACTTTTCCTTTATTGGCTGGAAAAATGAATAGCACCGATAATGAGTGCAATTTTGTATTACTTGTCGATAAAACGATTTGTCGGCCAGTTGTCGGAAAGTAATGTATGTACAGCGAATGTGCCGGGGATACATATTTTATGCTTTTATTTATACAGAGCAATTTAACAGCTGTACAAAGTGGCTGAATTTTTGTTGCGTAACGCGATGAAATGCGATGAGCGAACGAAAAACGATAAAACAAAATTCCCGGAAAAAATTTGTGAACATTTTTAATTATCAATAACTGCGTAAACTCCGTCGGATGTATATTAAATTTCTACTTCGTGCCCGTTCTCGCAAACTCCCAGAAAAGTAGCACTTTTCAAAAGATTGTGTAGGTTGTTGTAAAAATGATGGTATTATAATTTTGAACTATCCCGGTGTATATTTTGGAAACTTTATTGCTTTTTCCAAAACGTTTAACGAAATGCAAATACAGAAACTTAAACAAAATTGCAATCTCGTAAACATCTGATAAAATAAACTCAAGCACAAATTAAATTTTTATAAATCTCATTCAGTTTTGCTTTTGAGAGAAACGTAACATCCGGTAAAAATTAGTTTACTCGCACAAAACACCAACGGTGGCTTTCTATTTGCTTCACGAAACATTTTACGCAATAAAAATGAAAACCCGCGGTTCGTTGATTGCAACAACAACGCTGAACTAAAAGCAGAAAGTTTCTCTGATATAAGAAATGTCTTGAAAGATACGGGCATTCAATCCCACTGAAAAATAGTCAACGATACCGAACAATTGGTATAATTCAATGGAACTCGAACAGAAATGGAAGTTATTCCACGTCCATTTCGTCGATGCATTTTCGCGATAAATTGTAATGATTTCGCGGCAAGCCCGAAACACTGATTCCATTCTATCGCAGAAACTATTCGATATTTCAGGCTAGCTTCTTGTTGTGTAAGCACATCCAATTACTGTCTCCTGTTTTTCAACGCTCGGGTTCTGAACTGTGTGGCGAGCAATAAAGCAGAATTCTATCCGTCTTCTCAGTTGCAGCATTCTCGCCAACAATTCATTTTCCCACAGAGATGCAACGGTTTCGGTTTCTGTCACGCTGTACACACCGAATTCTACAAAATTTACATTTCAGGAAAATATTATTACGCAGCAAATTAACACTAGAACTGCCGAGCATTAGGTGTACAAATTAATTTGTGCCCACGTCTTCATAAATCTGTTAGACATTTACACACGACCAAAACATATACAAGAAAAGATTTTTATAATTTCAGTAATTCTGAAAGGAACAATCACGATATTGATTGTTCAGTATCCTTACAAAATTGTTGTTTATACTTCTTCGAGTCCGCTCTATAAATTCCGAGAGGCTAAAAAATTAATACAGAACGCGAGAAAGAGAAGAATGTAAATGTTGATTTGATTTCCATTAGAGTAAACCCGATTCAATTATCGAAGCCCGGTTCACGGTCGTTTGATTCGCCTCTGTGTTAAAATTGCACGCCGTATGGGCAGAAAAGTTATGAAATTATTTTCAACGGCGAGGTCCGTTTGCGTCTAATAAAATACACACGGCCCTGCCTCGGAACAAGCTGGCAAAGTGGTTGCCGAGAGTCGAACATTGTTATCAGTGACGTTGCTTGATACTCTGGACAACGTTAATTAATAAAAAGGTGAACAAAAATCTGTCGACTTCTGATCCGCGGAACGGGAGCGCCGATTGCATTGACCGGCTTTAATAACAAATTATGACGCGCGAATATCCCGGAAGCGAAAACAATGTATCTGATGGAAAACTTGCTTGCGCATGGTTCGCGTATCGGTCCATACATCTGCGAAGATTATGCGACGCGACGACGTGCTTTATCGTCCGCGCGCTCACGTAACGCCCATTAAATTCCGCAATTTTATGTTTCGCGGCCGAATTTTCTGCCGCTCGCATACCAAGAGCTTCAACGCTCCGTTACCAATTAATTATCGCCCATTATTCTCGTTTCTTCTGCTCCCACGCGTTGTGCCATCGCCGGAAAAGTATTTCATGAACGTCGACCAGCACATTTTCAAATCAGAAACTGTTGAGAGCGTGTTTTATAGACTCGTATCAGTCATATACTCGCTGAAGAGTTCGTCTAGATTGGTTAACGTTACTATTAATTACTATGAAGCATCGCGAGTCGTGAATATTGCAATCATCGTCCGGAAATCGTGAAAAACTGCGATCTTCAACGTTTTTAATCGCAGTCTCTTGAAACGCTTACATTTATTTGACGGTTCATTTTAGACGGATTTTCGAAACGCAGCTTGCTTTATAAGACCTTTAGATCTGATAAAGTGGAGCCTGGAAATTTTGTTGATTTATAATAAAGGAAATATACCTACGCAATTTTCTTCAAAATGTAGAGGGTCGGGAAATTCGACGCGATAGTGTATATCAATTTTTAAAAGTTTTTTCGCCTTTCAGAAATTAAATGTGGGGTCCTTAAAAATATCGTTTCCTATCTTAGTTTCTATAAACATTTAGTAGAAAAATATATCCTATCGTTACAGTATCTATGTTTGCACGTCGCGAACTGCCAGTTGCATTTTTCAAACGTGTGTAACTAAATTAATTCTACGAATCCAAACTCTTTTGTGCTTGTTGATTTAGGGACCGTTCAAAACCACAATAATCTATTTTAACACGACGAATGTCACCACGTCACCTATATGTGGGTGACGGAATTATTTGTGCATGTTTTAAAATGAATTTTTTATATATTCATTGTACTAAACTTGATTAGGATCCGTAAGATGCAAGAAAATTGGAGGATTATTCAGTATCGTACCTTTAATTGCCTGCAATTTTTATTTAATTGAATAATTTCCTCTGATTTTATGGAATTTCTAGTTTGGCGATCAAAATGTTAAGTGTCGATTGATCAATAAGCCGAGTCGCTGCATATTACGCACAAAGTAAACGTCAGAATCGTTTAATTTTCCGCCCGGGCGACACAAAAGTTCGGCAAACTGATCGGGGCTGGATCCGACGGTGATCAAAATGCGGAAATGCAGCAGGCCGGTGAAAATCTTCGGGATTTAATCGAAAAGCAAACCCGCGGAAAGCGCGGTCGAACGATGAAGTGTTTTCATGTACTGTGGGGCTCGGGGTTTCGAGAGCGAGCGGTGAATGACGCTTGCGATTTTGCTGACCCACAATCGTGAACCGGCCATACTCGTAACCAACTAGCGCGTCTCTGTGGCCCCTTAGCGATTTCCTCGAAATTGCATTTCTCTCGCAGCTACGCTCGGTTCCTGCACGTGCACACACACACAGAGACAGACAGACAAACACACCGGAGCCCCGACTTCCAGTCCGTAAAATAGTAAAATTGGGCTACTATGCTAAAACGGAATACAATAAGGATACACGGCCATTTAATACCCCTTTTTGCGTCCGCCGCTGCGCGTGGCTTGCACGGCGTCCTAATTGCAGGCTTTTCAAGAATGGAATACATGCACTTTTATTCCATCTCCTTTTTCCCCCCCTACCACCCGTCCCCGCTTTAAACATTACGCTTGTTTTATGGAGGGCCGGTCTACGGGGCTCGTTGAGGTTCCAAGCAAAGAACGACCGCCAGCGCACGCCGAGGAATCGAAAAGTGTAATTATTTCTCGTAACTTTCTCGCTCGCCTCGTCCGCCCGGCGGCCCGCGCTCTCGCAGGCTACCGCGAAAAAATCGAGTGCTGAAGACGCGGTTTTAATTGCTCCGAACGCGGAGAGCCGGGGGAACGGGATATTTGCGAGCCTGGTAATTTGGAGCGCAGACTTTTAACGATTGTTTGTCGGCGCAACTATTGGAAGGCACGGTACTGTCCCGATGTATGTGGAAATTTTGCCGAAGCGTGCCTCGAAATCAAGTTGAACAATTTTTATTTCGCGTTAAAATCCGCGGTCTCGTTATGAGACATATCCATGGCGAACAGACAATTTCACATGAAAAAGTGAAGTCCATGAAGGACTCAAAAAGATTAAAACTTTTTGTGCATACATTTAATATTTCAAGAAAGTATAATGGTGCATCGATTTTGGAACGTTTAGTATGTTTCACATTGTTGTGCCAAACGTTTCACGCACAGAACTAATTGCAAGTTAATTTTCCCAAATTCTAATCTTTGTTGCGACCACGACAAACAGTTTGCATGGTAAATCCCGGTTACTCGGGCATCGATAATCGTTCCATTTGTCGAACTATTTCGGATGAAATGGACGTCGGACTTGATTGCAATTAAAATGGATCTTAAAGATCTAGTTGATCATAAAACGAACTGAGCTCTTCCGACGGAACAAGCAGTCCCGAGGGCGAAGGGTTGCGAACGTACCAAAGGAATAACGAATTGCTTATTTTAGACGAACAGGTGTAGACGAGAGGTTTAAACGGTTCCGGCGTAGAGCATTTTATTAGAAAACTTTGATACGTTCAAAATTAAATTCCTTCCACGCTCGCCGTTTAACTTTCGCCTTCCTTACTTCCTTAATTGCAGTTAATCACGAGGCGTTACTTAGTTTCGGACGTTGCTTTCTCCTGGGCTGCTGCTAGTTTCGTGACTCATGCTACGTCCACTTGTAACAGTTGTAACGTGCCCTATCTGTCGTTTCTTTTCGCCGCGGTACAGGCTGATCGATATCTGGTGGTGCGACTGAAAAGGGGATGATTCTACGTGTGAAAATAAAATTTTTTGGTGCATTAGTACTGGCCTGGGCAACTTCTTCCCCGCCGTGGCTTCACGCCCCCCACCACCAGTGTAGGAGTTCCCCCACCACTAGCCACTTCATACTACCCTGCCTTGCTTTTATCTCTCCTGAAGACAACCTCACATACAGGTCCCTAGGAGCATGGTGGGGGGTCTCAAGAGTGGGAAGAGGACTCGCTCGAGGCTCGCGGGCCACCAGTTGCCCAGGCCAGCTTTGGTTTACGCAGGAAGTGGAATTGCTTGGTCACGATCGGACGCACCAGCCGCGCATTTTTTCAAAAAGTGTTTCTTTCGTACTTAATTTTGCAAACAGAATCACCCGAGTCACCCTATATACAGATCGTCAAACTGTCTAGAGCGAGGTGAGATTAAAAATTAATTGCGCACGCCGTGGCGAGGACGATAAGCTGATGAAGTGGGGGGGGGGGGGGTGGGGGGAGCAGAAACTGGAGTTCCCGAGTACAAACTGCCAGGGCGAGTATATTTTTTTGTCGCCGAAAAACATCGGGCTAGAGGGGTGGTGAGGGGGGTGGGCAGGTAGCGTACTCATTAAAAAGATGCCTAAGGCCCAACGAGTGCTGCGATGGAGCCGTGCACAGATACGAATGAACCCGAATGGACCCTGTACACGTCGAGCGAGAATTAAACAACAGCCTCCATCGATCCGGTCCCGACGAAAACAATTCGTTCCTCGTTCTCGCCGGCGAGCTACGACGAGTAGAACGCGACGAAATTCCATTGTAATTGTCGCAGAAAGGTTTGAAACTGTCCGCACGCCATTAGCCCGAAATTTTTTTCTTTTGCGGCGGTCCCGGGCGAGAGCAAGACGGTTTCGAGTAATATTCAGCTGAAAGGCGGAAAGGGCCGCCCCGGGGAAAGATTGCGCGGATAATCTCTCGCTCGGCGCTCTGCACTCGGTTGCCTCGGTGCTAATCCGACGTGTCCGAGAATTAACACGGTGCATGCACGCGCATAAAAATGTTCCGCGTCGCGAATACGTGTTCAACCCTTTAAAAGTTTCGCGTTCATTAACCGCGGCCGGCTCGATTTACCGGCAACCGTGTCCACCGTGACACTCTGCCAATCCACGCACTTCACGGCGACACGCGTGCGAAGAAAGAGTTCTGCGATTCAAGTGGATCGCGTGTGCACGAACATTCGACATCGACGCACGCGAGCCGCTGTTCCGTGCAATTAAAGTTTTCTTGTTCACCAGGCATGCACGCGTTGATTAATTGGATGACGTCGTATTGGGCAATGCGAAAATGAGAACGCACATTTTTCTGCGGATAAATGAGTTGCTGCAGAGCGTTCAATGAAATTGAAATTAAAGAAACAGTTAATTGAAATTTGTTTCTGTAGATATGCATACGCCTGGGCAGCTTACGGCTCGCGTGCCACGGTCTCCCCTCCCTACTACTGGGTTCCCACCACCGCAAACTCCCGTGGAGTATTGATGCGCATGCACTCGCAGTCACGCGAGGCAAAGCATGAAATAGTTGATGGTGGGGGAACCGGTAAAATGGCGGTGGATGTTGTGAAGCGACAGCGGGGAAGAAGTTAGCCAGGCCTGTCGTATGTACATACACATGTGGAGCAAACTTGTAAACTAGTATTTATACATGTGTGCTGGATTTCATTTTCTATTTCACTCGGATTTGCCGTATTCAGCTATTCCGTTTGCTACCGAAACTGTCCACATAGATCCTTTCTGTAGTGACTTAAGATAGCCCCGCTCACAGATGGGACTTCATGCGAAGCTTTGTGTCCCTGCACATCCCGTATTCTGTTTGCACGATACATAAGGTAGTGTAAGTGGCAGAGTTCGGCGCTGATGTAGTAAGAGTGGTTCGACAAACCGTGATAAATAGCATCCCCATTTTCGTCCTCCGGGAACCATAATCTATTTCGCAAGATCACTCACGTTCCACGCTTCGATTACAGTGCGCTCGGCAACCGAAAATTATGAAATAAATTTCGGAACACCGAGATATTTCGATGAATTGTAAGACAGAAAACTGTACTGAAGCAACACCTATGTGTGTGTGTATGAAACAAAGCAACCAATAAGTCATAGCTCTGATATTTATTGGAAAACGCTACAAACAATAATAATGCACGCAGTGAATCAGAGTTTGCGCACCGTAGAGGCATAGCGAATCAATAAATCAGACAGCGTGTAACGAAAAAAAAAAGTAAGGGAAACATGATTTGTTATTTAAAAGGTTTTATCGCACCTTATGAATTTCCCGGCCGTGTCATTTCTCTGCGACACTATCCGTCAGGGAAAAAAACGAGACTTTTGAAAAAAAAAAAATGAAAAATAGTCGTCCATAAATTACGAAATTCGGGCAACGAAAATTCTATCGATACACACAGCACATTAAATCTGAAACTAATTAGAAGCGTTCTCGTTCGACCGAGGATTAATCAAAACGGTAATAAAACTGTAACAAATCCCCGCTATAATTCAACATTAAATCTCGATCGACAATCCAGTGGATCCCGGTTCTCGCAATCGCGCGACAAGGATAGCATTCGCGCCGTTAGGACAGCCAATTACCGGCAGCTGCAGCGAGGCAAAAATTGTCCGGCCATGCGGCGACTATATCTCCGAATTGAACTAATTAAACTGTCCTAAATGAAACCTAATATTCGCTGCTTTCGACCGGAATATTTGGAAACGTTCGACGCGGGCCAACTGACGGGTGGCGCCGGAAGTCCTTTCGTCGTGCAATTTGTAGCTCGCTGGTGGGAATTCTTTCGCCGGTGAGCATAAATATTAGTTAATTAGACAAGTTACAGCGGTGTGTATTAACAGAGCGTGGAACTGCTGCGAACTCGTTTGCCTGGCGGGAACTGGCTGGCCCGCGAAATTGAACTCTTCTACGCCGCGCGGGATTCAGAATTTCGGTAATTGTAGGTTCGTGTGGCACAGTTTTGCAAATATCCCGTCGCCGCCCGCGCGTTTAGAACAAACCGGCGACACTTTCGGCAACGCGCCACGTACTCGCGATAGAGATCGTTGCGCGGGAACGAGCGCCCCCGTTGTTTTCCCGACCAAGCCGTATTAGCCGCGTTTCCCCCGCTTTTCCACACAACGTTAATAACGGATCCATCTGCCTAACTCCCCGAGACTGTTCCATCACCTTTCCCCAGGTGCGAGTTCCAGAATGATGGAACGTCGTAATAGCGCCGGGGACCGGAACGGATTCGTCTATGATCTTGTTGTTCCGTTTTGCATCCATCACCGCTCGCTACGGAACACACATTTTCGGAGCGGAACATGGCCTCGGAAACTCCGCGGAAAATCGGAAACGCGATGGAATTGTTCGCGGTGGCATATTAGATAATGTCGAACGGAACGGTGAAAAGCAGCCGCGCGTCAAAACTGCCGCAACGTTGCGATGTTTGTTCCGGCATCCGGCCGATCGATCGGCTATCTCGTTCGTTTACACCTCCGAGTTTCAGGATTTTGCACGATTATCATTCGAATGTGGTTTTCCAACTTCCACGAGTCCAGAAATTTCGAGTTTAAAATGCTCAAAACTCTCGAAACTCAGAGTCTGAATCCAGGGATTGAAGTGTAAAGGTGCTGAGAATTTCTAAGGATTAAATTTAATGTATTCTAATTTAATTTAAACTCTAATTTTCTAATTTGAATGTACTCTGGACAATGAAAAATGTCGGGCGAAGATGCAGTGTCAATACGGTTGCAGTCGTCGCCGGTAATAAAACTGCCCGCGAATGTTTGCCAACCTGTGATACGCGATTTTAACACAAACGTCAAGTTCGGGAGTCCAACAATGGATCGCTGTTGCTTGTTTGATCAGACTCATGGCCGGTGGGGATCCTGCTCTATAATAGATGACTAGCCAGATCCGAGTAAACGTATCGGCGAGCAAACAGCGTGCAAGGGAAACTGATAGGGAGCGAACCCGATGATCCGCTAGTACATATCGTAATTCGAAGAAAAATTGTGTTCTTTCAGAAATACACTGTAAACAATTCTACATTGACAGAAAATAAAAGGAATATCTCTAAAGTTAATCGCCAGACACAAAATGTCATCCCCAAACTTCTCTACAAAATATCTCAAACCACTGATTTTGCCTCTGAAATATTTTATGAAACTCCATTTTCAGAGTAGTTGTTGTAGTGGCATGTTGAGAATCGTAATCGAATTGCGCGTGTAAATAATTGAAAAAGGCTGTGAAAGCTGTTCCATAAATGTAGAGAGCACATGTGTATATCATTACACAGAATCAAACCAATAAATCGTGAAAGCCCTCGATAGTATAATACAGAAATTTTAATTAAATTGCTATTTTCCACGCGTTCCACCCAATTTTACCGGAGGCAAAAAATTCGCGAATATTAAAAATTGCCGGTGAAGTATCCCTGCGAAAACAAGTTCAAAACATTCTGGCCGTTGCGTCCGCGTGGCCCAAAGTTTGTCAGTTAATATGCAAACTACATCAAATATTTGAGAAGATCGAATATGCGTACACCGGCCCTCGATCTGCTGGATCAGCTGCGGGGAAAGTGTCCGGCAAATACCGGGCGTTCCGAAATCATAGAACATTCCGGGGAACTTTACTGTCAATTAGAAAAGAATCTCGGAACTGGATGCCGTTGTATGTAACTCGCAACAAATATTGGTTATACTTTATCTTTTGAGCCAGTAAAATCCTAACATTAATACTTGGATTTCCGGAATTTTCTCGCCAAAATCTATAGGATTATATATAGAAAAGGTAAAAGATTTCTGGTTTCCTGAAGTAGAGTTTCGCCCAAATTTTTCCCCGAGTGTACTCGTCATCAGATAGAAAAGTGCCATCTTTTTAATCACGAGGACGCGTCTTGACGTAACTTTAACGGATGCATGTGCCCTTAAACGTCCGAAATCATAGAACATTCCGCGGAACTTTACTTTCAATTAGAAAAGAATCTCGGAACTGGATGCCATTGTATGTAATTCGCGACAAATATTGGTTATACTTTATCTTTTGAGCCAGTAAAATCCTAACATTAATACTTGGATTTCCGGAATTTTCTCGCCAAAATCTATAGGATTAAATATAGAAAAGGTAACAAATTTCTGGTTTCTTGAAGTAGAGTTTCGCCCAAATTTTTACCCGAGTGTACTCGTCATCAGACAGAAAAGTACCATCTTTTCAATCATGAGGACACGTCTTGACGTAACTTTAATGGGCGCGTGTGCCCTTAAACGCGTAATGAGAAAAAAGGAATTTTGATTTAGCAAAAACTTATTCGGAAACCTAACATTCAATTGCACCGCCCGACGGGATCGATATTCCTGCAGAGACGCGTTTGTTCTCGAAGGGGGGCTCGAAGGTCGATGGTCCTCGTTTGTTCTATGGCCGGCAGGTGTCAAATCAAATGATTGACAGTCGAGCGGACAGCCGCGAGTCGGCGACGAGAGGCGAAACGGGAAAAATGTTGACGCTGGGCGTCGTATAAAAACGGGGGCCGCATTGCTAGGAAATTCGTAGTCCAAACAAGAAAACCCGAGCGAGACCCGCGACTTGAAACCGGTATTCTAAAGCCGTTGAAACGCCACGCCTCGCCGTTGCAACAGGATTTGCAAGCTGGAAAATACTTGCAAACGAGCCACGCCGCAACGAAAAGTGAAACGACGAAATCACGGTGAAAAGCGTCGGGTTCGTCTCTAAATGAGAAAAACCATGCTCCGCGATGTTTAATATTGTTTTTCACAAAAATCGTTTCAACGAGCATGAAATGAGGGGGATATTAGTGAATCCGCTAAATATTTGAGAAACGGCGGTGAGTGCGTGCACCAACTGTTTGTTGTGCGCAGAGACCTCGTTAGGAACTCAAACGACGAATAACAAATACTTCGCATAATTTAATTCTGAGAGTAACTAATCAAATTAATTCTGAAAAATCTGTACAGTATCTAAGAATTACTTTTCTATTCTTATTTCGCTCCAGTACCTTGCAATTAGTACAGAAATACTTTATTTTACATGCAGATCTTTGTGCGGAATCAAAATTTTCCACCTGAATTCCAACAACCTGGAAGGAAATAGAAATTTACTTTAATTTCCTAATACGTTGAATAGCTTGAAAATAATATAAAAGTATTTCTAAAGTTTTCTAACGTTCTTGCTGTTTTAAATTACGCCAGCCCAGTTTTGCCGTAAATGCATAAAATCCGCTGTCCAACGCAGAATAACCACGTAAACTCTAAAATTGGACCGGCAAACGTGCAGCATCCTGTAGCTCGGCGCAGCCCCATTAGCATAACGAAGGCTCAGGTCCAAAACAAGGTGGATCGTAAAAGAATCGCGACAAGCTCGATTAAATCCGATGCAAGCGAAACCGATTTCGTGTTTCCAAGGCAAACGTCGTTCGCGGAATGATTGCGCCGATAAAAAGTCGATGCCCCGTTTCTGCTTATCCGTGTTCGCGACTCGAGACACGAACGGGTGAGCGGTCTGCCCCTCGGACAAGGGGGCACCTGGGATGGGGAAAAAACGTTGACGAACTGTCGGCCATAACCGCGAGAGGTCACTCCCATGGGAGCCTGCGAACCGATATGGGAACAAACACCGTACGAAATGTCGTAACCGAGGGTTGCACCGGGGGCCATCTACTTTCAACGCGCGCGGAGAGACACCGGGATTCCGAGGCGGTTTATAAATAATACTGGATGCGAAACGGTGGAGATGTCGGGGAAATATGGCCGGTCGTATATCTCTGGCGAAAGTAAACGGAGGAACGTGCGATTTGCGGATCACCCGGAAAAAAAGAGACGTCGACCTATAAGTCGATCCGCCGCGCGCGTCATCGCCGAGTATCAATGAACCGCGCGGCGTGCCCGTGAATACTTGAAGGATCGCGTCAGCTCCCTTCGGGGGTTATCGTAACGATGAACGATATATATATATATAACGATATGTATACGCGATTCCTCCGAGCCCGGTGGAACCTGTAACTAATGGCGCAGACAGCCCGATCTTGCAAAATAGCTCCATTGAAAATGATATACTCGCGTCGGGAGATTGTAACGTCGCTTGTAACCGGCGTTCAATCCATTGCTCGCTTAATGGATCGATGAAGAAGAAGCGAGAGATCCCGTGTCGTAAACTCGGGTTCCGAGGAAGAAACCGGCGATAATGACTTCGAAACGCGAGGATGATATCTTAATTTCAATACCGTACAGGCCGTTTCAAAATTATACGTCGCAACCGTGATTTTGCGCCCCCGGATACATGTCAAGAATCGTTAACATTACATCAAACGAGGCAACGGGGTTTAATGAATTCCCAAATGAAAGTTTGGGAGAGTGTTCCAGAAGAATTTACAAATTTAGCAAGTGAACCACATCAGCGTAGTCGAGTTTGAGGGAATGCGTCGACTAACACATTAAAATATGAACGATTAGGTTTAAAGGAACAAAGTACAATCACTGAATTATTCATGAAATCAGCGAAAAAGAATTAGCGAAAATCATTCAATTATTAGTTGCAATATGTTTCGGTATTGCCCGCAGTTGCGTTGATGGTCGACGGAATTATATATCCTCTAAAGCATAATTGAATCGGTATTAGCACGAGTATAGGATCGCAAATAGCAATTGTTTAGAGTAGTGATTTAATGACGAATCTATTTAATATGTTCGCGTAATAAATTGACGTATCAGCAATCAGGTGAGATTCAACGTACGCGGTAAGATAAAACCAGTAACGGTAATGTTATCTGACATTCTATTAATCAATTTCAAACCACCGAATTCATAATGTATGCAATTGTGTGGCTGTACATGTAATTTATTTATTCGATTATTTGTATAAAATGTCATCTTTCAAATACGCGTACGTGTATACGTGTATACATTAATGTCGAGTTTGAACGATAAAAGGGATAGATAGAACAATTCCGTGTTTATTTATCTTCATATTACTTGAAATACCAGTTGTCAAAGGATAGTGACTTTTGGCCCAGCACATGGGACAAAAGTTCTATTTCGAGTTGACTACCATTTTCTGCTATAACTTCATAAATAATGGTATCAATAAAAATCCATGTGAAAGTAAAGTACCATTGTTATGCAAAGAAAAAAAAGTATCTCTAGGTCGTTACTACTACATACAGTATTTACTACATACAGTATTTACTACATACAGTGTTTACTACATACAGTGTTTAGTCTATATATGTCCAAATAAAAGTTAATAAAAGTCCCAGAACTATCTCCAGAACTATGGAAGTCGCGTGGGTGAAACAATAGAATCTCCTGGCCGATACATGTCCGTGGCTAGACCCGCGTCTTGGACATACATCGAGTAGACACTAACCCCACTCTACCCTAGCCAGATTTAGGTATTCCACAACTGATTTATTTTAATTCAATGGAAAAACCTGTTCTCTATTTTCCATGTAAATCAATTACAGCAGTGTTTGACGCTGTCCATCGCTGCTCAGGTATTGTTAATTCCCGTGCACAGGTGTGCCATTTTCCGGCGAGTTTTCGTCAAGGTGTTCATTGCCGCGAGTTCAATTGACGTGAAACAGTGGATTTCACGGGCTATGGAATGTGCTGGATATTCGTCACGCGCGACGGAATAAGGAACGGTAGCAATTTACGGCTGAAATATTAGCGATTCAATTACAGATAACATTTTGTCACGGGCCATGAAAGTCGGGGTAATAAAAGCAGCAAGGTACGGGCACGTTCTTTCTCGCTGCTTCAACGTCCCGGACACGTGCCGGCCGGGAACGGCTCAAACGAAGTCCCTTGACTTTTAGCGTTCCCGCGTAGAGAGCTTCCGGATCCGCTTTCTCGCGGCTCGTTCAGCCGAGATGAGCACCGCGCGAGCACGCTCCCTCCTCGATATATCGATATTCGATACGTCCGTGCGCACAAATTGCACCGCGATCGAGTAAATACATAATTCTTGGTGATATTTATCCCGTGCCGATGAAAAATCGTCCGCGAGTCGAACTATTTCGCCGATGTTTATTCGATTTCGAGGACGTCGGTGGGTTTGATACACGTGACTTCCGGTTCCTCGACTGCATACTGTCGGCCATAAATCTCCGTGCACATTTTCAAACGGAATAACATTTTTACATTGGGTTCGGATAACTTTAGTTGCTTTTCTTTTTTTCTTTCGAGATGGCTGAAAGATTCATCACAGCGAAAATCACATTTCGCCGTTTAATCGTTTCTGGATTTTAGTCGCTGATCATTAATGCGACTATAAACCAGAAAAAGAAAAAGAACCATAGAATAGAAACTCGCGAGCGATAAATACTGTCCTTTCCACGTGACTATAAAACGCTTTCCCGCCGATACTTCCACGGCTGGCGATTATCGACAAAACAAATAGCCCGACCGCTTAAAGAAACCGTTATTACCTGGAATAAATTCGAAAATCCTCGACTGCACCGCCAGCAGAGAAAACTATAATTACTGGTCTATGTGTCTCGTTAGCGACCATTAAGTCAACCGCGGCCACTCCATTGTTACGGCGCGGTGTCTGCGCGGGGCGCGGCCTAGAAAAAGTATAACGGGAATAACCGTATGCCGTTCGCGTAAACGAAAGTTCCGGAATAATGGCGGCCATTAACCACTCGAAACACGGCGCCGTAATTATGAATGAAACTTAATGTTACGCGTACAATGCGATTTCGAGTACCATTCACGGTCCGCCCGGCGAGAGGACGGGTTCAAGTAGACGGCCGCGTCGATAAATGTCCGCCGTAATTGCGGGTGGCTCGCAGTCCGTATTTACTTCCGGTTAAATCCGTCCGCTCGTTGTGTATGCCGGCAATTAAAAGTTTATCGAATAATGACCGAGAGCCGGATCGGAATGAGTCAGACGTCGTTATCCGTCGAAACGGAATAAAAGAACAAGCTTCTGGAAGGGGGGGACCGTGGCTGAAAAAGAGGGAGACACGGAGGGGAGGGACGGGGGTGGGACGGAGAGGGTGACGACGTTGGGTACATCCGAGGCGGCCGCGGAATCAAACTTTTAATGAATTTGCTCGAATAAGAAGTCACTTGCTAGCTGCGCGATCTCTTGGCTTCATGGCCAGCAGCGCACCGTGTACGAAATCCACGCTATTTTTTTCTTTCACTCCCCTCCTCGCCCCCAACCCCCGTCGTTCCACCCCCTCCCCTTCTCCGTGCCTGGGATTACTTTTCCTATTAATCTCACTTTGGCCACTCAATGAAATTTAAAACTGAATACGAAACTTGAGAAGTTTCGTCCCAGCCGGCTATATTCAAGAATATTTCCGTTGAAACGGCCATGGAAAAGAATTATTACTCTCCGCCGCGTACCGTTCGATTCCTTCCATTGTCCCCCGACGAGATATTTCTGGAAGAATGACCGATACTACGAATATCGCTAACGAATAGCGAAACGTCGTCGTAAAATGGTTCGTTTCAGCAAACGCGTACCCGTAAAAGATCCACTAGGGGATCCAATCAATTTTTAATTAACATCTACTGGCAATCGTTGCAAAACATTCTTATTTTGCCTGAAGAACTCGTATTATATCCGATTATTTAAAATCAAAATCCAATTTTCCATAGACATAATACCATTTAGTGTAAATGGATGATTATTTCTGCTAGTTGCGCATAAATCGCGGAAAGATCTCATTACAAACTCGCGCCGCCGTCGACGAGATGAAAGACCGCGGGCCGGTGAAATACTTAATTCATGATACGCTAACAAATCACTGGTAGACGAGTTTTTCCGCGGAGCGCAATTTTCCGTAAACCTTTTCCCCGGCAAGTTTATCGCCCGGCATTGTCTGCCGTTCCGCTCGACGCGGTTCGTATAAATGTCTTCCTGCATTCCACTCCACCTCGACGCCATTAATATCATCGAGTCCTTTTTTCGCGCAACTTTTGCGTGGCGGAAGACGAGAACCTTTTCGCGGAGAACCCAGGACCGCCTCTCGAGCCGAAAATCATGGCAAACGGCCCGCCGGTTCGATCGGGAGAGAACGGAAAACGAGGAAAAAAGGATCGCGGCCAATCTTCCGGAAGGAGTCTTCCTCCTGCAATCTTTATATCCTCCCAGTTCTATTCTGCTCGGTCTACCATAGGCAAAAGGAGGCCCTCTCCTCCTCCCAGTAGTATTTAATTCTCCGTGGCCGGTGCCTACTTAAATCCCAATTTCTCTTTAATAGCCGAATGAAATATTAAAGAACGGAACACTGTCTGCCGAAGATTGGAAGCCAGCCCTCCCGCATAGAGAAATTTATTATACATGGAGCGCCTCCACGAGAAAAACCATTCGAAGATTAGGCTCCGAATTTTCAGACAGTTCCCGGAAAGAAACGGTCGGGTTTCTACAGGTGAGACAGCGGGCGAAATTAAACACACAGAATGCACCGAAAATGTAACCGAGAGGTGGGGTGGGGAGAGGCCCAAAGGAATTGGACAGCAGAAAGAATGAACTCAAATTACGCGGCGTTCCATCTCGCGAAGCCTCCCTCCGAGACACCCGGGCTGGTTGTTCCACCCCCATCGGTTTCCCTCCTCTCGACCCGATTCTTTGCCGTTCACGCGAGATCTGTCTCTCTCTCTCTCTCTCTCTCTCTCTCTCTCTCTCTCGCGGGCGCGGAAGAATTACCGTCGCCGTCGCCAGGACGAAGAAGGATCGCGCGTCATACGTGAAGGTCCTTTAACTTGCGACGGGCGTGAGCGAGGAACCGTGCAAACGGCGAGTACATTGCGCCGGAGCGTACGTGACAGCCTCAAGATATTGTGTCGACGGACTTACTCGTCGCGGCTTGTTGTGCTCGTTTATAAAACGAGAATTACTCAATCAGTGTCGGCCGGACTTCCTCAACGAGCTGAACTTCCCCGCCGGATAATTGCGACGCATCAATCATAAGCCGGATACCAGGATCCGGCGATATTAAAAAAGTAAGTCTGCCGGTGCCGCTGTCCAACATATTTTAATCCCTATTATTCTCTTTACGCTCGTCATAATTAGCTTCTTTGTCCCTGAAGAGTCTCTTGGTGGAAAGAGAAAATTAACAGGTATTTTTACTAGATTCTTCACTGGACAGGTGACGAACTATTAATCATACGGTCGTTGGTGATTGTGACTAATTTTAGTCATTTAATCGGAAACTGTACTTCCTGACGGCGAGACCTTGAATCACTGTTGCAGATGACGGTTCGTTGATCGAGCGAGAGCATTGATTTATTGTTAGACGAACGTAAGAAATATTCGCAGCGACGGGTCACCGGGAAATACGGCGGCGGCTAACGGCACCGACGCGCATAATTAATAACTCCTTTCGCTGTCCATACAAGTATTAATTACCCGTCTTGATAAACACAACGATAGGCGGCTCGATGTCTATTATCGGTGCCGGAAAACGATACGTCGCCGCTCGTATTACGGCTATTTGTCCCGCGCGTTGATTTCGCGTAACTTGACTCTGCGTTAACTGATAAACTTCCGGGAAAGTTAATCCTACGGATGGACGTATTTCCCGGCGGTGCCTCTCCGCTCGTATAATCTCGTTGAATCTCGATCGAGAATACAGATTGCTGTCCGCTACGACGGATTCCAATTAAAAGTTAAACAGTTCCAATCGGGATCGAATTAACATCGGGTATAGGCACTCGATCGACGCATTATCGTGGCCTAATTAGACCGATGCGGCCCGGAGCCGGCTCATTAATTTTTCAATTCCTCGATCGTTTGAGAAACACCGGGAGCGATTTCACCGTCTCGTTTTTTCGCGGTAAATCAGCCGCTCGAAGCAGCTTCAATTTCGCGGTACGAGCCGAGCGGGACCGTCATTTCCGAACATTATCGCGCGCGAATGCGAGTCAATAGTATTAATTTTAGGCGACTGAGACCTAAATTTCGATCCCCCCGGTGCGGCTCTAATCAATGCGCAAGCAATTAACGTAAACAGTGGGGATTGAGGACACATTAAATCAGATCAGTTGTTGGGTAATTCGTCATTTAACATTAACTAGCGACGCGGTAATTGTCGCCGACCGCTTCCAGCAATTTTGTTTTTACTAGGCAATCATTTCGCGGCCGCGGAACAGAAGAAATGCATTCGATGATTTCCAATGGAGATATCTCTGTGATTTCAATAAATGTAAAATAAAAAATGTGGAACATGACGTTTGACTGACGGTGGTGCGTTTTATACGAGTTTACTGATATCAGTTTATGTTGCAGTATATCAGTTTATGTTGCAGTATATCAAGTTATGTTACATTCAACTTTTTATTGTACTTTCAACTCACATGGTTTCTGTACCAATTTAATTTTCGTTACACTGTCAATGAAAACGGATTGATTCGATACATTTTTCTTTTTAATTGCGAGCTTTCGTTTATAGCTTAACTAGCTGGGCATTTCATTGCAGACTTTATTTTATTCGTTCCATAAATCATTTTATGCTTGTACAAATACTCGTAGGTCTGCTGTTCGTAAAAAGGTGTAGTAAAAATCCAGTAAATTTGTGTTTTTACTAGGATGGAGAATATTTAGAGAATTTTTTAAAGTGAGGTTTAGATATGATATTCTACCTACGGTTATCTTCCACGAGAGTGGCTCAACGGTTTCCCAAAACCGCTTCATCTTGATTGCACTCTCTCGGAGCCCTGAAAAAACGCGGAAATGCAAAATTTTTAACGACTCGGCAGCGTCTCTCGGACCTTTGGAACGCGGTCAAGCTTCCTCGCATTTTCATGTCCTGCATCGACAAAAACGACGCTCGCCTGTAACGCCGCACTATTTATCACGGGGCAATTAAAGTAGCGTTAATGAACGATTGTATCATACAAAATATATCTAACCCCGCGGATGGGAAACTGACTTCGTGGAACTTTCAGAATGGCGGCCAAGTTATCTCGGGGATAAAAAGTTAATTTTTCTTCCTGTCGGACGGAATACCCGTTTTCTTTAAGTCCCGAAGAAAATGAAGCATTACAGGTGTCCAATGTTTTCACGGAACCTCGGAGAAATATGATAATCACCGTTCGTTGGAACGCGGCATACATTTTCCGGCAGTAATTATTGTGAAATTTTTTTAACTAATTCAATAATAATAATTTAACAAAATCAGGAACGTATTACCACCGGTAAAATAATAAAAAGAAAGGATTAAATTTAATATTTAATATTTTTCTGCATTAAATCTTGCTATATTAAGGTTTAATATTCATACAAACATTAAACAATATTAGAAGAAGTCTGTGAAATTTATGTGTTTATGAGAAATGCAAATGAAACAAGCACAAAATCATCAGGAATAATGTAGTTTTTACTGCTCCTGAAAAATTTGATTAAATTCTGGATATAAAAATCTGAAATTATTATTAAGGACTACAAAAAGTCAGATTTTTCATAAGGGAATATTAAAGAACATTGCAAATATATTGCAGAACTGGGTGACTGACAACGAGGTAGTGAATATTATACTGAATCTGCAGGAAGAGAGTAAGAATACAAAAAAACAATAGGAATAAGAAAATTGAGATGTAAATTTTAATCCTGTGTGTAGTGTTTATATTAGTTTCTATGTTTATTAAAACTATCAAAACTATTCGTGCTACACACGAGTTAATTTTTAATTTGGAAAGATTGTGTAGTTGCTGAACATACCTTCAGAAATTCGTGTGTTCAATTATGTGAAAAGACATTTGTACAAAGCAGCTACGTTCTGTTGAATTTTCATACAGGAAACCAGCTTAAATGGAGGAACGCCGGAACCATTTTTGGTGTCTCATACGGAAAGTAAGTTCTTGCAAAAGCAATGAAAACCGAACGCCCAGAAAAAGTTGCAGAACACAAACACAGGAGCGTGCCAACTGTAGTTCTTGCACCGTACTACATAGTTCTGATTTCATTTCAACGGTGGCTCACAATCGCCAACATATTGCGTCGGCGCGATTGTCCTTTGTCCCAAACCGTGGAATTCCCTTCCAATAAAGATTGGATCGTACTCTTCCTCGTTTCAACTAGAAATCCCTTTCGATGAAGAAAGTTAGAGACACCCTATCCTTCGGGAGATTCAGTCAAATGAAGCAGACCATGTTTGCCGTTCCGACGAGAAAATTGAAATTGTTGTCAGAGATCATCGGACTGTGCACCAAACTTCGTCCAACAACAATGTGGACAGTTTGTTTCGCGCAGCGATTGTATTCATTTGCAACAGGACACGTGGTTATTTTCTGTGTGACTTTGGCAGAACCAAAAATAATTTAAGAATCCGATTGATGATTGTAAGGAATAAATATTGTAATATAAATTTGTTCGCGTTGCAAATATAAATATGTTCTAATTTTAACTATTTAATTGTGACTCTGAACGAATGGGTAAAGACTACTTATAGTTAACGATGTTATAATTGATCGATTGCAACCTGTGTATCATTTAATATTCAGACTGAATTCAAACAAACCTATCAGTGTTTTTAAATTCTTCAAATATTTTCACAGTGCTTTACTTGATCTATTAATGCGTGGAATCTACAGTCTGATTTTTATAGGTAAAGACTACTTACAGTTAACGACGTTATAATTGATTGATTGCAACCTTTGTATCATTTAATATTCAGACTGAATTCAAACAAACCTATAAGTGATTTTAAATTCTTCAAATATTTTCACAGTGCTTTACTTGATCTATTAATACGTGGAATCTACGGTCTGGTTTTTATATATTTTATCTAAAATTGTTTCAAGTTTAAACTTTGCCTCCCTGAAGGGATCCCAGTTAGACCACCGAGCTCGAATAAAAAGAGCGCATTGTGCGCGGGTTGCAGGCTGATAATGGCGGGACTCCTCTTCGTTTTACTTCGCCCGCTGGAAGAAGGCCATGAAGAGAACGAAGAGGTATCGTGGGAAAATAGTAGGGACTTTGAAGCACCGGGACGTGCGAGAGGATGAGGGAAAAGGGTCAGTTTATTAACAGAACGGACGATGCCGAGGAATGTAGTCGCGGAGAAAAGGAGAAGCTTCAAAGTCCAAAGAGCCTCGTCAGCTTTATCATCTCCCGAGCCTGCATCGGCATTGCGTTCGCTCTGCCGATAATAATTACCGGGGTCGTTTACCGCTCGTAAAACACGCCTTTACTTCCCAGGTAACTGAGTGACTCAATCACTGCGTCCAACATTCCGTTCGCGCCGTTTCCACCGATCTTACGATCGTCCACCTAAAACCAACGACCATCGTTCCGTTGTGTTGAAACGAACGAATAAGCTCGTCGATATCTCCCGGCGTGTTTGCCGATTAAACGCCCGTCAAAATCAAAGCGAGGACCGTCGCTGTCCGTTACAAACTCGGAACAATTCCTCCGGTCTGCACAAATTGCTTCCCGCCAACTGCGGTCTCGGACACTAACCAAATACGGTTTATTCATTCAGCAGTGGTCACTTGGAACGTTCCCCAAAATTCATTTCAATAAGAACATGCTGTTGTCAATTGTCTCGATGATCGGCTGACAGAAGCTTTTACGTATTCAGCACGGAAACGAAGTACAGTGATTTCTCCGTATACGTCGGCAAGACCTGGTTGATAAACGTCGCGAGATTATCCCTACTACCGCGGGTGGTGCCCCGTGAGGGGCCTCGGACGCCGAGGAGTGTAAACATAACACGGCTCGAAGGCACGCTTGAAGGTGACACAAACAATGCCTTTGTTTTCGCGTGTTGCTATTTTCTTGATTTTGTCTGCTACTATTTTGTCGGGGGAATCGATCAGGTAAACGAGTGGCTGATGTATCATTCGCAAATACGTTTACACGGAAATCATATATCCTCTAACCGCATTCGGATCCACCATTTACAAACAAAGCATGTTTATACATATTCCCCGGGCAATACCTATAAACTGGTTAACCGAAACGACACGTTGTTCCGCGAAGTTGAACATCCCCTGACAACCGATACCCAAGGAAAACGGCGCACAATTCCCATTTAACGAAACGAGCCAGCCCCGGCGCATACACCGGAGCAATTCCACGATACCGCCCGCGCCGTTTAAATTCTACCGGCGAGCGCAAATATTCCATTCATCAAGCGGTCCAAGTTGAACCGCTTAAGGAGCCGTTCTCAATTAATTTCGAAGCACCGCTCGCGAAATGTATAGCAGCGCGAGACAGCGCGGGGCGAACTGTCAAAACAGCTGATACCGCCCAGGCGACACTTCATTGACCCAGAACAATAATTCTGCCGGCGAACCCGGCGCTCGCCTCTGCGAGGAACTGTTTTATCGCGGCGCGAGCTCGCAACCACCATCGCTGCCAGAACGGCCTACCGCGGAAACGGTCTTCTATCTGTTCTTTTCCACAATGGCGCCGTGGAAGTAGGAGGCGGGCGTCACAGTTCGAAGAAATTTATCGCCCGACCTTCCGCCCAGGCCAGCCGCCGTCCTCTCGCAAACCCCGAAGACTCGTTCCCAGGAGCGACTTACTTCGAAGTAGACGACACCGTGGAAATGAGACCGCGCCCGATACCTACGACTGCCTGCCTCCCTCGTTCCTGCAGTTGCCAATGGACTGGATCATCGATCGATTTGCCGAAACCGAGCGAACGATGTGGAAGATCGAAGCTCGCAACCGTAGATAACAGGCGGAGCACAAAGTACCCCTTTTTTTCTAAAGAAAATACCCCTCAAAATTGAAGCAGCACGACACTTTCGACCACGATAGTCTCGGCTAGTTCGCTAGCGATTTAGATAATGCGGTGGACCGGTGACGTTCATCACAATGATGCTTTCATTAACTCCTAATTAGACTTTCCAGTTGGGAAAAGAACCTGTCAAAAACACGCTCGAAAACTTTAACTCTTGAAACACTGAATTCCTAACGTTGAAACGTGGATTTCTGGCATTCCCTCGTCAACAATTACGTTGTTAAGTAAAGAAAAGTCGGGGATTTGTGGTCCCCTAAGTTGAAGTTTAACACTGGAAGTCTCGATGTACAGGTTCTGCCGTGTCACAATGGGCAAGACGAACGAACCGGGCATAAAACGTCAAATGCAAGTCCGCTCTGTTTTGGAATAATGGATTTTTTACGAAGAAAGGGGGAGATGCGCCGCGCTTCTCAAGTTGCAAATCCAACTGTGAAGAGAGCGTGCGGGAGTTAGGATGGCGGTCGTAAGTCGCAGACGGTTTTCCTCTGACCCTTGACCGTCGCGAGTCGAAACGTTGGAAGCAGAAAACACACGGGTGAAAAAGTAGCGGACGCGGGAATGAAGTGGAGGCTGCAATGGGAACAGATAAACAGAGGAATAAGCAAGCAGAGAGTAAGAGGGTGGAAAAACGAAAGAGAATAATGCATGATGGGAGAGAAACAGTCACCGGGCGAGAGAAAAATGCCGGCAGATAGCGGACTCCGGGCGCTATGTTCTGCTGTCGTGCCCCGGAATTATGATTTGGTCGAAGGTATGAGAGCAGATCTTACCGAGCGGGGCAAAACATTCGAAGATTTATTGAGTCTGGAAAGAATGTAATTTCGGTTTTTGCAATATCGGGGGACACTTTTGATATGTGGCAACCGGGAAACTGTCGTCGCTTTTTCTCCGTTCTAACGAGCCAATTATACAATTTACAGGACACTCTATAATTATTTCCGCAGGATAACTTGAAAAATAATTTTACCGGTGTATGCAATTTTTTTTTATTCATACGTGACACTCGACAATTAATTTGTTCATTTAGACATATCGATAGCGTTTACGACGAATCACAACTAAATCGCAAATTCGAATCCACTTTATGAAATAGTTTTAATTTACTCTGTTGGAATCTACGGAATAATTAGCTGTTAACGCTGTTGCTCAGCTTTCGAACGAAAGTAAAAATGCTGTTTCGACAAATAAGAAGGTCGGAACGGATTTCAATTTTACGCCTTGCACGTAAACTTCCATTTTCCCGGTCTGGCGTTATGTTCGCTCGAATGACAAAATAAATAAAATCCGCATGCGAAGACGTTTTCCGCCTCGTTTTAAAACAGAGCACACTTTCGACTACCTCCGCGCGCGCGGTTATCCCGTAGGATTGGACAAGCAACAGAACGGGACAGCAGTGACGAAGAAAATAGCGGCCGGCTGGCTCGGCAAACGAAAACTGCGAAAGCAGAGCAAACAACGAAATGGCTGCGCGTAAGACAGGTAGAAAATAACTTGAATATAGTGATCAAATTTTCGTCCGGAGAATACCTTAATTTCGATCGTTATTGCACGAAAGTTTCGGGGAAAACTCAATATTTGCCGGTAAAGTTATTGCAGGACTTGTGAACTCTCTCGAATCTTTTCACGGTTCTTTTCACAAATCAGGATATTTTTCGAGTTTCGCGGTATGCGAAATAAATTATTAACATTTGCGAAACAAACATAAACAATGAAAGGCAGTAGTAAATATAACGTGGAAAACAACCGAGCAAGGAGTCGTTCATTATGCATATATAATCTTCATACATACAAACGTCAAAAACGTCAATTGTATAATTACTGTACGAACGAAAACACTGCAGTGTTACGATAAATGATCTACCCCTCTCGCAAAAGCAAATAGCAATAATAAATATTAAACAAAATATATACGTTATGACAAATATTTATGAAAAAGTGTATCTCCGCGGAGATAAATGAAAATTTTATAAAAAGGAATATATGACGTGTTAAATTGTCGAGCGCATCAACTCCAGAAAACTGTTTGTTTGATAAATAAAATAACGCGATCGCCGGATGCAACGTTAAATATATCGGTCTAACCGAAAACGGTATAAGAGTCTGTACATATTATTTCAGGACCGTGAATTCCGTCGGAAACTGTACGACGATCGTACACAAATAAACAACAGAACGCGATATTTCAGCAATTAATCGAGTCCCGCGGATATCTCGATAAATATTTTACGACTATCCGCGTAAGTTATTACAGGATACTTAATTCCGGATGCTGGGCTGGAGGCAGGACGCCGCAAAGCACACATCCGCGATAAATCAAACGCAACGGCGGTAAGCAGCTTCCTGGAAAAATCTCGGTGCAGCAGGTACATCGAGAAGAACGTTTTTTTATTTTTATTTTTTGCCACGGAGATATATCTCCCAATTTCCGAATGACGTCGCCTTCGGGGCAAAGATATCGTCGCGACCGGATAATGGAAACCGTGTTTCTGTATCCGCAGGTCGCTTGTAAGAGACACCTATTAGAGTGGCGAGATCAACGACTGCCGATCCGTCTGTCAGCTTTGTCATAAACGGGTGCACTTTCGCGTGCACTTTCTCCAAAATATATGGCCTACTTTTCTCTTCGAAGTTTTAGGTACGTTCTTGCCAACAGTAAAACTGCTATAGGTTTGGTTAAACTTTGCTTGAGGAAACCAGAGATTATTAACTTTCTTTTACCCTTAGATTTTGGCGAGAAAATTCCGAAAATCCAAGTTTTAATCCCAGGGGATCAGCAGCTCTAGAGTTATCCATTTATGTTTCTTTCTATGGTGGTTGCATTTCTTTGCAAAATTCATTTTCCTTCGGGCAATTAAGCGTAGCTTCCGCGCGTTCTTGCGAGTATTCCCATGTAAATTCGCCTAGCCGAATTTCTGACCCTTTTTTGCGAATTGTAATTCCATCAGAAGTCCGCGAATTCAGTTCCCGGCTAAAGGGTAACTTCATCGCGTGTAAATACCGGGAATTCCAGCGCGCGTACTTCGTCGCTGAAAATTTTAATCGTTCACGGCTGCGTCGCCAGACATGCCGGCCGTTAACGAGCCGTTGCGCGAATTCTCTGAAGGAATCGTGTTGCCGGTTCCATCGTGGCCGTCAACGATGGGATTCTTGTTGCGTCAACCAATATTCATGAAATTTCAAACGCCCCCACGTCCCCGGCACTTTAATTGCAACGGTTTACATGGTTTCAATTATCGTAAACTTTTAATTATCGCGGCCAGCGATCCCGAGCCCTCCCCACCTCGGACAGGTCCCCGGCGTTCCGTTGGATTCGGATCCCTGAAAATTCCTGTCTGTCCGGAAAGCAATTATTTTCCCCCGGAAATAAGAAAAATTCATTTTAATTGATGCGCCGCAAAGGCAAATTGCACGCCCGCTCCCGCCCCCCGCGTCGCGCTTTCCGTTTCCCCATTATCTTTACAAGGTTCCGTAATTTTTAGCGTAACACACGGTCCGAGTAAACAGAGACTCGAACGCAATATCGCCGGACAAATAATTATTTCCGCGATGCGACGCGACGGATTCGGAAAATTGTTAATTTGACTTTTTCAGTCTCGCAACGGCCGCGTTCAATTTATCAGACCCGACCCGGCCCGACGCGTTCTCTTTCATTTAAAGTACGCGAATTTATATCTCCTGATTTTCCGCCGGTTTGCAATTGAAATTAGTAAATTACCGAAATACGTTTCGTTGCCGGTTCATTTCCACGATGGCAGATAACTCACTGTGCTGACTGCCGCTGGTCAGGTAGACTAACAAATGGAAAATCAGCCGTCACGTACAGATCGATACCTCACACATTAACAACTGTAAAAATATAAACTTAGTATTTCATAACCTCTACAAGAAATCGGTATATCAAAACTTTATTTTTTAAAATTTAGTTTCGAAGCCAAAAATTCTGAAAAAATTCATAGATGTGCACTCTGACAGCTAAAGTACCCCTGATTTTTTTCCGAATTTTCAGTTGATGAGGGTAGGAGAAATTAGGGTGAAACCTGATTTCCTTAGCCACCCCATTACTACCCCCCGTGGCGATATATACAGTTAAACATTGACACAAAGTATTTTCTTTTGACCTCCTTTGTGTCTCACTCGTCTTCTAAGTTGCTCTGAAAATAAGAGCAGGTACAACAGAATCATCCCCTAACATTTTCCACGCTGGTCTTCCGAAATCGGATTAATAATTCGAAATAACGGAACAAAAACGACAGCGAGTGTTAGAGAGGGTGGCTAGCAGCGAAATGAATTAAATGCTTGCGACTTCGCAAAACACTTGGTCGGGGTATAGTGAATCAGGAGTACGCGCAAGCCGGGAACAGAGAATTCCGAATTCAATTTCCGCGACCGGTGGTATCGGAGCCCAGTTTTAGAATACACTTTTCGGCATTGATATAGTAGGCGAACGGGTAGGGGTAGGGGTGAGGCAGGGGTGGCCGGGCCAGCAATTATTGGCCCGGAATTCATTTACGGATAATGAAAATGGAAATTCCTGGAGCCCAGTCGCGAAACGAGTATCCCGCCTTCGAGGTATAACTAGTAATTACATGGGGGAGGCTCGTATGGCGCGGCAACGGGCGCGATTCAAGTGCGGATTATACGACACGCCGGTACGCGGAAACATAACGGAATCAAAGTGGAATAGTGCGCCGGGGCTGCCGTAGAAGAAGTAGGTAAAGTGTCTCCTGATTAATTAGAAGTACCGGCGTAAATGACAGGAGAGACCCAGAGCTAGACGGGCGAATAAAAAGTGGATCTCGATGTCGGTGACACGATTTCAAAGTTGATGAAAGCCGAAGGGGAACACGACCGACAAGATGATAGAACGCTATGAGGAAATTTGTTGAAGCGGGATATTGAGGAACAAATCAATATTGGGGAAGAACTGCCTGCTGCCATGCTGCGAAAGATACCATTTCGAAACTGTCCTCGGTGAGCTTTTCATTGCGCTTCAAACGATGTTTTTTTTTCTCTCTTTCATTTCATACTCCCGCTACGATTTCGTTTCGATAACACTGAAAACCTCAGAAAATTGAGAGTCTTAGATCATTTGCGAATATTTAGGCATACAAATAGATGGAATTTGACTGAGAAAGGACTAAGAATTAATTCGTGCGTTTACAAATATCCGTTTCTGCCAATCTACCAGAAAATCGAAGCCACGAAAAAAGGCCTGAAAGAATTTGTTTCTGGAAAAACTAATGCAAGATTTAATTTATATCTGAACGTAATATGCGGGAGAAAGGATTATGCTCGGATTTTGTATTAATCCATAGAAGGACGGATTGTTCGTTCAATTATTGGCAGAACGTATCTTTTTCCGTCTAGAAACACACCCGGCAAAAGTTCCGGTATTGGTTTTAGTAACTCTTGCCCGAAGCCTTTTACTTTTTCCACGTAGCCACGTCGTTTGTCGAGTTAGTTCTTTTATGATGTCTGCCACCTCTAACTTAATCCAACACGGGTGCTTACGTTCTTGGTGCTTCCATTTCCTTCGTGTACTTTTCATAAGCCTCAAAGGCGCTGAGTACACAGAGTTCTATACGCGTACGTATTGTGAGTTTCTAGACGGCATTGTACACGCTTGCTCATCTCTGTGCTACTGAAAAAGTAGGATATATACATGTACAATGTGATTTATTCGAGGCACGAGGTACCATAACATCTTGCACTGCAGTGCCTCCGCGTACGATAGCTTAAAGTTGTAAAAAAGTGTAAATGTGTAAAGTTTTAATCGATTCGCTGGTGACATTAACCCCTTCCTAATCGGTCAAATATAAATGGTATTCATGCCATTTAAATCGAAGTAGAATGTAATTCTTCCGTGATTAATACCAAAGCAGTAAAATAACTATAGGTGTGCAATAAATATTGATTTTCTGTGGCTACGAGGGAAATAAGATTGAGCGGGCGCACGATTTAGTAACGTAATATATGTTAGCCGCGTTCGCTTTAAATTTTTAATAAAGGAAATGGGAAACAGTGAGGGGGAATTTCATTTATGTAAGCTTATCGCGTGTATGTATGTATGTACAGCCACGATCCTTTTTAAAACATGCTCGCCTTCGTCGCGGAATGGAAATTTTCGCATGAGGAAACAGCTACTGGTTCGAGAAATTTCACTCACCGAAAAATTCGTCGTTCGATCAGCAGTGTATTCTTATTAATTGAGGAAGGGTGGTGTTTGCTGTTCTAAACTTCATTCAACTAACTTCAAACAACCCGCACGCTCAGGTATCGCATCAAAGATAGACCTTTGTAACCGAAACCATTGGCAAAGTATCGACAATGGGGAAAGTTGTATGGTGGAAATAGGAGCACGTATACACGGTGTACGTATTCATTTACATCGGTTGATAATCGGAAACCTCCGAAGGCGGTGCAATTAGAGTTTCTTATCTTGACGTCTAACTATCTTCAACACCAATTAAACCGTGCCGCACAAGAAGACGCAGCAGCTCGGAGTAATAACGACATCGTGTAATACGTTACACGGGTGCACGCTACACGGAAACCAGCGTAAGTAACTAACTAATTACCTGCACAATGAGGTATATAACGGGCCTTGGGAAACATCACCGAGACACCTGCCGATTTAAAAATATTTAGAACCTAATTTACAAATAAATATGCTTCGTACATAAATCGTGGGCAGTTGAAAAATGTTATGTTCTACAAGTCAAGAGTGAAGATATAAACGAAACAAATAATTTCCCGGAAATTCGCAGAAAGTTAACGCTTACAGCTCTTCATTAAACATCGTCTATTCAAGAATCTATTCGGGAATACAGGGAATTCAGACAAAGACACAACAACGGCTGGCGATTCGTATAAACAAAGAAAGCCTTTGCGCAATTGCGTGCTGGTTTAGTTGAATTAAACGGACCCCGGGAGACGCTTAAACTTTCAGTAAAACATTGTTCCATTTTGCGGTATAAAAATACACTCCGCCGGAACGTTTCCAACAATGCTCGGGCATCCAGAGCGGCGGGGGGCGTGTAAGTAAAGTTCATGGCGCGTATGCAAGCACTCGAAGTAATATTTACGGCAATGTTTTACATTGAAAGCGTGACCCGGATAGCGTGGAAACGCGCGGCGATGTCGCGACGATGGCCGCGAACGGAACAGTATTTTCATGTATTCGCGTTCGCCCGGTTTAATTTACCAGCGGCCGGGCTACTTATAAATATGACGTAAACATATAAACACATTAAGTGTGCCAATTATGAATTTGCGCGGGGGGGGGGGGGGGGGCGGTTATGCGGCGGCAATTTATCGTGTAATCTGTATGCGCTCTCCGCGTCAATAAGCCGTCCTTTACGAGCTGGCTCTCCAGCGAGCGTTTATCGGGGGGGATCGAAATATATCGCCCCCGGCAATTAATGGGGTCGGCCGGTATTCGTTGAAAATTCAGTATAAGGGTAAATACCGAACTTAGTATCCGCGAAACTTCGATATTCCGTTAATTTATTAACGTATCCGAGGCTGGATCCCGCTGAATATGTAAATCGATGATTAAGCTCGACAGCGGTGCCGGAAACCAACCCCCACTTCGACCGGGCGGTGTTCGCGCCGGATGTGCACCCTAAGACAGGGACGCGGACGCGCAGCTGTCAAGGCGAGGCAGTATTTACTGTCCAGAACTGTGAAAGCTGCAATCGGATTTTGGCACGCCCGCGTTCGCACGAACGCTTCATCGACTCCTGGAAAGCGCTTTCAATTACCGAGAGTGCAACGATTACGGGAATATTCTAGGCAAAACACGGACGATTATCATTCCAATTATAACGATCACTCAATATATGTGGAAGAGGTGTGCGCGATTAAACCGCGGAACTCGCATGTAAAGCGAAAATTTTCTATAAATCGAAACTGCATAGAAATTGAGTTTAAAATATTGTAAGAGTATTCTCGATTCACCTTTTATTTTTCTTGTTTTATCACCTATTTGTGTTTGTCATGAGCGCATAAAATCCGCGGACGGACTCAATCGGAGATCAAATGTGTTGGTGCAGTAGTTAGAAGAGTACCGCCGGGTTCTAGGGTCAAGGTCTCTTCGGATCGAAGCCTTCAGCTTGTCTGCTAATGAACTCGGGAGAATATTGATGGTACCGAGCTGGTCCAGACTATGAATCCCAGGTGCCCAGTACTGCAAAATGGGGAATCCCGAGGATGGAATGCCTCCAAGACCTGAACGTCTCGTCAGTCTAGTCTCTTAACTGCGGTTAATCATTGTTCTCTTCCAGACAACTGACGTCTAAAGTTTTAAGCTTGGCAAAATAAATTACACGAACCCCTATAACCCACCATGGACAGTTTTGATACACATATACTACAGTTTTCATGTAAATAAAATGAAAATATTTTAAGTATAAACGAGAATGATAATCGATAAGAATTTACACTTGAGATTTCCGGACGGTCTCGCCGCGACACTCAACTTGGAACAGTATGAAACCTGTTACTATCGGCAACAAATTGGCCGCATTGCCTACCAAGCGACTCCTTCTTATGTACTCCTATCATAGGCGTAAACATTTATTGGAGAATTCATAAGCGCTTCCTTCCATTTTCCCCGGGATGCTCGGGAGAATTACCAAGGTGCAATAAAAACGCCTGTTGTGCCTGAACCGAGGATGGCAGTGGAATCGGTGCAACGGTTGAAACGATTACTTTGTGCGGGGAATTTCAAATAAAATATCAAGAAACGAGACAGAATGTTGTTACAGCGGGGCGACCGAATTGGATATACGGTTCGTTACGGTGGGATCCGACAAAAAGGAGCTTTTCTCACAATGGAATTATTATTGTGCCGTTCGCGTCGTACGAACGCGAAACGGATTGAAAATATTTTTCGAAGAAGGTAATTCTGGTAGAGACACGCTTAAACGAATTCGCCAGAGTGGAATTAAGCGTGTCCAGCCTGTACACAATACGTTTTCTACCTTTCACTACACCGTGCGAGTATTGTCAATAATAACGCGGAAAATTTCACATTATTTCACGAAACTGCCCACCTTTTGTCAAAATAATTTACTGTGCCAAATTGCGGCGATGAAAACGAAAAAGGACTTACAAAATATGAATAATTGAATTTTTCATTTCTATGAATTTCTTAAGAAGAAATGATAGAACAATCAAATAAAAAAATTCGAATCATTGGCGCATCATTTGAGAGTCAATTACTTCAGCTTTTCTCTATTAACGCACCACAGTGTCAGAAAAGAGAGTTAATAGCAGAAATGGTTGAAGTAGTGGCAGACAGCATCGCGCAGACCCGGGCGCGTAGGTCAACGCCTGTTTCGCCTCTCGCTAGACTGACAACGTTCCTCCGCGATAACGTCCTAAAAAAGTATACTTCTTATGTGCCTAAATTTTCTTTAACGCTCAGATGTCGCTTGCGAGACAGTAGATTTTAATTTTCTGTTATGAGAAAGAAAACTGACTCGTCAGAATACCGCGAGGGGTCGAGAGATAACACTTTTCCGCGTGATCCTAACTCCGGGGGTTGCAGTGTCGGAGGAAGAGCACGCAATCGATGCGGGGCGGTTGTGGCGCTCGAAAGTTTGGTCGGTTTCCAAAATACTCGTTGCTGTCTTGGAATCGACGTGCCGGATCTAGGCCGAGGAAATTGGCACAGTTTCGGCCGGTTTCGGTCGACGTCCTCTGCGCGCGCTCACGCTTCATCAACCGAATAAACTGCGAACGTGTAAACCCCGACTGTATAACGACGAGCCACCGTGCATCGCATCTATGCACCTTCCCGCGGAATGCGCATCCCCCGCTGTGCTCGCGGAAAAACGCATCCACCGCGCGAGCCCGGGAACGCGTTTCCGTATACGCGTGCGTAACGTTCGTGCCAGCTCGCCAGATCTTCCGTAGCTCCGCTTTGTTCGGCGAACGACGAAATCGTAGTAGGACGTTGCAAAAAGGAAAAAACAGTGCATTCAGGAACAGAGTTGCTGAAAGTTTCGAACCCACAATGGTTGCAAACTCCTCTCAAAATCGCTGCAGCCGTTGTTGCTCGCCGACCGCCGGTTAATGAACAATAGCTTTGTTGTTTTGGCACTCGTTGCCGCGGGGCATCCACACCGGTTTTGGCTTCTCTTTCGTGCCTGAAACCGCTGCGCCACCGGCATGCTGTTCTTTCGCCGGCCGTGTCTTTGGCGAGAACTATGTTTCGCGATCGTGCCGCGACTATGGACAGCATCGCTCTGATCGTTTAACAATGCGCGGCGGTTCGCGGAAATATTCGAGAAACCCCGTTGTTAAAACTTCGCGCGGTCGAAATGTGCGCGTTCTGTCCTTAACCTCTGACCGGGCACGCGCGCTTTAATAGACAGCTGTGAACGTTCGCTACGTAACAACGAAATAACAATTTCATTCCTGCGAATTTCGCAACTTTCGCGGTAGCTGATTTCTGCACGCGCGCTCTGGCAGTTCGTGGAACGACAAAGACGAAAATGTGTTCGTGAAAAGTGCGACGTCGAAGTCCGATTAGTTTTTGTTCCTGTGGTAACTGAGAAGAATGTTCAATTAGAAAATTCGAGTCCAATTCTTTTGAAGAGAAACTAGAAACTTTCTTGTTGCGTGTTCTTTTCACAATGTAAGGATAGAAATATGTGAATAATATTATGTACCATTTTTAATTTGAAATAGTGACGATAAAAAGATTACTGGTGTCTTTCGCGTAGGGTCTGGCACACTCCGCGTTCAAGACGTAATGTCGAATTATAAGAGAATTAATATTCCTATCGGCGATTTAATTCGATAAACTAGGATACTGTTAACAGTCAGAAGCACAGACTTAAAAGACCTGAAAAGAATCCGAAGTGCAGCGACTACCTGTTTAAAACGACCTTGCATTTCCACGGTGGAAAAGGAGCCGAGATTTCATTAAATGAAAATAAAGTCGGCGTCGGAATCCGTTTCGCAGTTTCACTTACGCGGAAGCTGTTACCGTCGCATTGTGTACCGCTGAACTCGTAAAACCCGTGCACACCTCTTCGACACCTATCTATTGTCCGTCGGATGGGATGAACACAGTTACTGATCTACCCCCGTCCCCCGTATTCTTTTTACGACTTCCGTCTATCTGCAAGCTCAGCATCTGCATGCCGCGGATTCTCGAGCGAAAGAAAACAGAGCAGCGAGCGATGGCGAATGCAGCAGCAGCCGATGCAAGCTCTCCCGAGCGTAACGGGTTCGCCTAAGATTAATCTTAGTGGACCGCCACCTTGTTGGTTCCCTTGGTAGGCATGTAATCAGCAACGGTGAAAGGAAGGAAGTAACTGCGAGCTAGCCGACGACGGAGTTCCCGAGACAAAGCTCGCCGTTTTCGTCGACTGTTTGTCCTTCGGAGCAATTCGAGCGGGTTCTTTCTATGCTGCGTGAACCTCTTGGCCCGGCCCTTTGTTCCGGCTTACGTAGTTGGATACGTTGCCGCGAATGCACGCGACCCTCGAGAAAATAACGGGGCACAATGTCTCGAGACGGCTGCGCCGGAGATAAAGGGTCGCCGGAGTAAATTTCGAGTAAACGAGCAACACACGGGACTGTCTGCAATTACGCTGTGCGACACTAATTTTCCGTTCCGATAACCGGTAGACGATACTCGGAAACTTTCCCTCGCCGCGCGCGCACCGGAAAGTTACCGCTCGGCGACTCTTCGGAATCGGTTTCCCGAAATTTTGGGAAAATGGTAAAACTCCGGTTCAAACAATTTCTCCGCGTTAACGTGGATACATGTTAAAATTCAGGAGTTCGGAACTGTTTTTCTGGGGATTTTAAAGTCTGGAACTTAAATCGAATTTTATAATAATTAAATATAAGTTTTGGCCAGATACGGGCTACTCGAGTTGAGAGAAATCTTGTGTAGTAGACACCAGTCATGCTCAATACTTAATCGAAAGTTATTGTATTATGTAGTACAATTAGTATATCGTCAATGTTTGAGATGTAATTGTACACGTCAAACAGAAGCGGCCAAGTCGATGCACAGACTTTGTTTTGGAATTGTTAACAATTAATAATCTGCTTGTTACAATGCATTCGTCTGCTCAATGGTGGCACAAACAGTGGCGTACTCCACGACGGACGCGGACTTACCCCGAACTTGTAGCCTGTTTACACACCGACAGCCATACAGTTGGCAAATGTCAATGTTTATTACGGACTGGAATTGTCTCAGCTAGGAGAATCAATAACCGCGTACTCCTTGCCCATTGTTGCTTGCACATAGAGTGCTTACAATACACATTTGTATAGTGCGCTATGCTAATACCGACATCGTTGCTACAACTATTGCTATAATTTTGTTACAAATGCCGTAAACACTTGTTTTCTTTTTTGTAAACACTTTTCAGGAACTATAACTACCCCAGTGGCAGCTAGTAGCAGCAAATTTTGGTCATATATTAAAGAAGAGGGCTTTGCACATCAAAATGAGACCAGAACGAATGTTGAACTGAACTGGAAAGGTTTCTCGAACGAAGAGTGAACATTAAAAATATTAAATAAAATGGAGGTGCAAACGTATAAATGATATCAATATGAAATTCGATGCAGCTCAACAAATACGGACCTACCGCGTTTAATAACATTTCACAATAATTACTTTGGGAAAGCAACGAAGTCGTAAATAACGATTTATTTTCGACAAATTTTGATATTAAATATTCATTAATAATTACGGAATGCGAAAAGAATTATACCACAGAATGTTGCAAATTATACTTCTGAAAATGTCCACTTTTTCGGATCACACTGTGTGCCGCTGACTCGCGCACAGCGCGTCGTTGTCCTGAGAATCGTGCGCGTTCCGTTATCAAAAACTTGATACCGTGTAACACAATGGCAGAGGGAAGGGGTGCCGATAACGATTGCAGATGGCGGCATAAATTACACGGGAGGCTCCGTTTTTCCCGGTAATGTCTGCGTAGGTAAACGCGGACGGCGTGAACGCGCCGCGCCCTGCGGCTGCACTATCTCACCGAAATAAAGCACGAGCTAGATTCAATGAGAACCATGCTAAAGGGGTGGGTTTGAATAGGGGTTCACAGGGGCGCAGGGTACGCTGGACGGACAAGCACGCGCGGCCGCGAATTAACTGCTGAAAAGCGGTTATAAATAAAACCTCGCGGTTTTCACCGCGGGTCGCGACGCGTCGCATCTCTCTCTCTCTCTCTCTCTCTCTCTCCCTCTCTCTCTCCCTCTCTCTCGGCGGCGGCTACGCGTAATTTCCGTCACGCAATTCGGAAAATTGCCCATGAATAATTGATGATATTTTTGCGGTGCACCGGAAACTCCTTTGGGACTAATTCAATGACGCGACCGTTTATACCGATAAGTATCGGTTATTCCAAGTGGTTTACTATGCTGACATCGAATATTCGGGGAAATGAATTTATTAAGCTGTTCTGCATTATACTGTTCTGCATTATAGAGAACGATCTATGGTGTGTGCACTAAACACACCATGAAAATTTGCTCACTGTGAACACTGAACCTGTCGCAGTCAAGTGTCCTGTTTCTTATTTTATGTTCATTGAAATTATAAGAACGTTTTAATTAGACTGTGGATTTTATGCATTCGTGAGAAAAACGAGTGACCTAAATTTGAAACAGTGATAAAAAGATTTAAGTGTATTAATATATTAGCTTCAGCTTTATTCAAATGGAAAGAGGAATTTACATAAAAATTCGCAGCCTAGGCATGTATATGATTTATGCGAATCGAAAAAACACATTTTTTAAATTTTCATTCCTGGTCCCGATCGAACAATAGTTTCGAACGTGTTTCTTCGTAAACGTATGAATTTGCGTCCAATATATGCAGTTTAATAACAGTTCATGAATTATTGGTTCAGATACAGTACCGTAAGTTTGCATATTATAACATTAACATATGTTAATATCATATGTTAAACATACATGTTTATCCTAAATTTCGGCTCGTACTGTTCAATTACCGATCACCACTGCGTACAAATGCATAACAAGAATACTGCAGTTCAACAACGAGCAATATCCATAACATACACAGTATGAATTATTTCCCTTATTTCCCTAGACTTTATTTGATTAGCAGAATGTTTCTAAAAAAGGGCCACCGTGAATGGAAACTAAATGGCCCGTGGTCAAATATGGCAACGAACGGAGTTGCTCGATAAGACGGGGGCCAAGAAATTTATGTTACGGAAGCAATTTCCGGGTGTTTATGCGGCTTCGTTACATGCGAGGAATTAATGCGGAAGTTTCTATGCTAGGGTAGATCCCCGACAGGAGAAACCGCGCACGAAAAACAGAGAACGAGGGGTGGAATGGCGCGGCAACCCTGAAACATTTCAAATATTTCGTGCAGCGGCGATTGCGGTGCACACATAAATTACGAGTTGGTTACATTGTTTACGTTAATCGTGGTTATGGCCATGCGATCGCGGAGAACAGTGGACAGCCATATTGTTCTACCTCCGTGGAAAAAGTGGTGGGTTCAGCAGATAGCCGTGCTGCTCAAGCATCGTTGCAAACAAAAATGCAAACATTAATATCACAGATTAATGTGCAAACACCACTTATGCGCGTAATTTCCAAAAAACGTCCGAACGCACCGTCAAAAGCTATTAAGGGATCGCGTGGTAGTCAACAACATGAAGAAATAGTAATATTTAAAAATTTATTCTAAGGAAGTTAATTTCGTTTTAACCCTCATGCCAATGCCCAAGATTTTCTGCAGAATAATTGCCACAAGTTGTGAAATATGGGAGCTTTTAAATAAGTTACTCGTTTAGAAAAAGCTCGATCATTTTCTCGGACAAAATTGCCACGAGTCACGTTTCACTTAAATTGTTAACTAGCCACGACCTACTTCGCAGAGAGAATAAAAATTCTTCACCGGCTGCAGCAGATGCTTCGGTCATTATTTGTTGCGTGGAAACAAGGAACGTCGGAGAAGTTCCTCGGAGGATAAATCTCCCGAAAGTTCATTCGACAGCGATTGCGCATCTCTCACATAAATTATCATCAGCTACCAGGCTGTGTGGGCGAAACGTATGTGCGGCTGGCATGTGCCAGGGCATGGGTAAACGTTGCCCGGTATCGGGCGTATCTTGAAATAAACCTACGAGTGGCGTCGATAAATGTATGGTCAGACAAAGTAAAGTAGAACCGAACGTACTCCGTGAACTCGAATCAGCGCGCACAAAGGACTCGAAAAATAAATTGCATCTCTGTACGCTTTGTTCTCGGATATCCTTATAGAAGAATAAACTACAGGCACATGCACGGACTGCATACGCTTGTTGTTCCGTGTGCATTTTAAAAACTCAAAGTAATATGTCAGAATTATTGGGCTGTAAAATATATTTGTTCAGTACAGTGTCGTTTCATTCGTTAACAAAGTATAAAATTGCCAAAGAAAAATTCGAATAATCGTTAACTATTAATAGTTTTCAACTATTTACACTTATGGCGACTATTGGCTAAAAGTACTTGCGAGAAGTAGAATAAGATCGCATAAGTCAGCCATATCTTCAAACGCCAAATTACTTATTTCGGACAAACGTTAGGTATAGGAAAAAACAGATACTGAAGCGAGGAGGGTGTTTGACGATAAATGCATCTTTTATCTCCAATTTCTTCCGCGTGTTAAATAAAATATTTTTATCAGTTTAAACCTTGCAGCCCTTTAATAATTCGTAGAACGTGCACACAGCAGCGTGCGGAACATGTAGACCGTCTACCCGTTAAAAATTATGTAGCGTGACTAGCACGCCGCAGGACGTGTATTAGTAGAAAAAGGTTGTAAGAGACAAACTAGGTACAGGAATATCGTTTTATCTCGATGAAGGGGAATGAGATTGTCTGAGCCAGACGACGTGGAATGGGATGTCCTGATTATAACCAACCAGAATAAGATTTTGTCATTCATAACAAGTTGAATGGGGCTATCAAAAGCTAAGGCCAGGCTAAGTACAGCAAGCTCATTCAGGCGAAGCACGACATAGTTCCCTCATTCTGACGAAATACGTGATAACAATACGTTAATACGAGAATAAAACGTGAAAATCGAAATATAATTCAATGGACATAAACGAAGAAGCCTTTCATATTTTACATTACGTCAATATACGAATAAAATATTTCACTGCAAACTGACCGTAAACAATCAATCCTCTGGACAACAGCAATAAATTCGACGACATTGTTGACAACAATGTGTCCGCGTCAGTTTATTCGATCGTAACGAGTCGCAGCGGATTCGTCAAAAGGTTCGCAAAACGAACAAAAGTTTTTGTTAGCTTCTACTTGCAGAAACGGACACGCGACAGTGCTCCCGTTCAAAAGGTATTCGACTAAGGCTTAAAGAATCCACGGTATTGTGAAATCGTTTTGTATGAATCTAGGATGGCGCAGAGATCCGCGACAAAAAGACTGGCTACCATGAAAATTTGTCTCCCGTTATAAACGATCTCGCAGGTGAGCGTTCACGTGACCTGAGCTCTCGAAACGTAAGAAACTCTTGCATGGGTTCGTTACGTAATTTCCACGTGGATGAGTACTTCAACACGGTCACTGACAATCCAGGAGACCAGTGTTTTGGACATGTATCGAGTAGACACTGTATTATTTCAATGTAACGGTTTCAAGGATTTTAAAGAATGAAACAGACTTTCTATCGTTAAAATTGTAAAATATATCTTTTTAAACGACTCAAATGAATTCTACAACTGTATGTGAATGCGCATGTTTTCGACTTTCTCAATGACCAAAAAAGTTTGCCAATTTTCAAGCATTTTAGTCAGAATCAGTGCTTCGATTATTACTGTATTGCTTTCCTGCGCGGTCCACGTATGCCCCCTTCGTGAAATAACGGCAACTATGAAAACCTGTCGCGGAGTATTGCCGGATAAATCGTAGCCTGTCACGTCGTTCTATAAATCGAAGATCGCCTGATCTTTCATTTCCGTCCTCCGTTCGAACAGAAGCGCCAGATTTTACGAGCGAAAGCCGTCCGTGAGCTGTTTTTACTAGGACATCGGCCTACGACCGTCACATACCGTTGTATTTGTCAGGGTTATGTTTCAGGAACATACTATGTACGGAACGCATACATATTTATAAGCTCTGCATACCAAATGCGAAACTCTGTACCTATCTTGCGCCGTTGCGCCATGTGCTACGTTTCATTTTTCGTTACACCATTAGCTATTGCAAACCTGCCCTGTTTGATTATTTTCCACACACTTACGAGCTTTATTCGCGTAATTTACGTTATATTACATATCTCTTTCAGCTGAGAAAAATAGTTTAAATTTTCTTAAGGGAAAAGTAATCTTCATAAGAAATGTACGTACAAGATTCTCGGTTTATTTTATCAACATTATAACAACTTTCGATGTGTTTATTTTTACTATAAAATAATTAAATAATTGGGAAGAAACGAGAAATTTTAAATGAACCCGGTACCAGTATTATATTAATATGATCCAGTGCGTTACGTATTTATAATTATCTGTTCAGTTATATCCGTCGGGAATAATAATGAAAGAGGAAATGAAATACCTGGTTTCTTTTCTTAATAGATCCAATGGTTTAAAAATAATGTTAAAGTCTCTTTAACAGTAGACGAATGTCTAACTATAGTTCACGATCTCGTTTAAAGAAGAAGCTGTATCAGAAAATATTTCATATAAATCGATAATCGTGGAACTGCTTGTAAACCTCGTGTGCATGCTTTATGATTTAATATTAAAAGCTCCGTTCGAGCGAAACTGAAAACAATATCCTAACCAAATGGAACGATTCCGCACCGTTGAAGGCGTAACATCATAATCGCAGAATTCGCCGAGCGTTTGAAGAACTGTCCAAATAATTGTTTTCCATTTTACGTGCTCGATCATTCGTCTCTACTTTCTTGGTTCTTTCGGGGCAAGAAAGGTGGAATAATGTAACCAGACCGTCTTCCGTTGAAAGCAATGGCGGAATTACCATCAAACAGTATTGAAAGTCCACGGAAACAGTAGTTAAGGGAAAGGTTTCAATAACGTGAACAAGTTTCCGAGAAAATAAATCGAGGAACGCGAAGAAAGGTAGGGGGGCCGCAATGAAAAGAAAAGGAAATTGCTCTTCAGATATTTGTTCGCCAAGTGTTTTCGCCAATTTGGTCCTTTATTAAAAAGTTTTCGAACGCTGAGGAGGCACGGCAGGCTGAAAAATAGTCGAAGAGTAGTAACTCGGCCTCGTTGCGTCGGGGATCCACGCCATATGTCGTTTCCAATCTGAACATTTTCGCAACGCGAACATATCTCCATAATGACGTTCTTGGAAACTCGACAGGCGAGTGTTAGGCACATAAATAAAATCCAAGTGCTGCCCTTAAATGACGCCAAACATTCTGATACACGAATCCGAAGACTTATACCATAGTAAACCTAAGCAATACTTTTATCAGGTTACTGCCAGTATACTGAAGATGTAATTATCAAATGTCGTTATTGTCGTTGTTGTTATGTCTGTCGTTCTTTGAATTACTACTGATAGTTAATGCTTCAGTTTCTTAGTAGATCAAACTTTCGCCAGTGTTTGGAACCACAAATTAAACCGATTTCTGCTGAAAATATCCTGGATAAAACTCTCACTAATTAACCAGTTAACTGTGGAGTTTAATTTTGAAAATCCCTCACGGGCGCGGAATTAAAATCAAGCAATGACGAATATACACGTCGAACGCAGGTCAAATGCCACTATTATAAAAGACTATTATAATAGAAAGAATTACTTTTTTATTCGATAAGAATTTAACAATTCGAGTCTCGGATTGGCGAGTATACTCGTCAATCACAGTTAACTGGTTAACACCAGAACGACCGAGCAATAAATGCGACTGACGTATATTGCTTTGTAACAGTGACAAGACTGTGCCCATTCAGACCTCGTACAACTTTTATTGCAACATGAGCTTCAATGAAGAGGTTCATTAAAAAATTTCCGACGGAAACATTTTTACAATTTCAGTAATTTTGACTGCTCCGGTCGTTCCGGTGTTAATCTTGCAGAAAGTGTTTCTCTTCTGAATGAATTCTTTCAGAAATCTATCTACAAACAGCAGAACAGAATAGGTGAAGAGGATGAATGTTTAAATAAATCATAGGAGTTGCAAACGTGCGTTAAACTATGTTCCCGAAATCGTTTAATCGCAAGCATCCTTTTCGTCTCGTTTCATTCCGAGTTCGAAGACGGTTCGCGTCAGCCCGCACCTCCTTTGGTTGTTATCGAATCGAACAGCAATGAATAAATTATCGTCCCGAGGGGTGGAACGTCTTCTCGTTTTTCAGAACGCGATTAGGGGAACAGAAGAAGGAATTTCCTGACGCGTAAGAAGGATCGTCCGTGGAATGAAACGCCGCGCCGCGCCGCGCCGACGATACCGTAGCCGACTCCTTTTGCGTCAGATACGAAAATCGGAAATCCTTTACGGATCTCTCTCCGCTGAATAATTCACTGACGGTTAATGAACATTCCGGGAAACGGAGCGCGGCCTCTCTCTCTCTCTCTCTCTCTCTCTCTCTCTCTCTCTCTTCTCGTTTCTTTCGCCCAGGTAAAGCCATTCTTTCCGCGAGCACCGTGAAAAGGACTGGGACTCGTTATCGTACTACCAGCATCGCTCCCTTTCTCTCTGTGCTCGTTCCATCATTTTTTTCCCTCGGTGATCCTTCGCTCGACGGGACTCTCCTTCCGTTGTTTACGCGGATCCTAACGATCGTTTTGAACTTTAAACGCGGAGATTTCAATTCACCCGGTAAGCTCCGTCCGCTTTGTTGCAGCTATAGTTAATCGGCCGAGCGCAGCGGGGGCTACGAGGGACGCTAAGATCTTGAGCTGAATCTATAATACATGGGTTTCTAAGATCAGCATGAAGGAATCAATTCGTGCCCGCGCATAATGTTCTCGTCTGAATAGCGCATTAATGTAATCCTCGGTTTGAAATTGGTATGGATCTCTGCGGATGCGGTTCGTTCAACTACACGGAACCTAATAACCGGGTCAGGATTTCGCTCGGTTTCCGTTGCACGTGGAAAACAATTGCGAACGGCGATTTTCCGTAGTTCAACGTTTATATTTTATTTTGATATTGGAAGTGAGAACATTTATATCCTCTCTTCTTCTTCTCTTCGTCCGAAATACGGCGAACGCCAGTCCCTTAGATCGAAAGAAAACTGTAGCGAAATATCGGCGTGGGTCCGAAATGACTCCGGCATAGACCTCGCAAGGAGTCCGAGGCTGCCATTTTCAACGAAAATAATAGCTGCTGGGTCACAACGTTTTATGCGTAATATTTGCCAACGTTGAAATATAATGTCATGCCGCTGTTACGTAATATCCGGCAGCATAAAGGCCACGTAAAAAAACGGAAGCTCCGTTGAACCTGAAATACAATATCACTGTTGTTATTAAAAAAAGCAATTTGCATCTGTTCCGACGTATTCCACGTGCCAGATAAACAATGTGAAATTGCAGTCTGCAATTGTTTTCCGTCGGAATCGGATACAATTCGCAAATCGAAAAGTTCTAAAAGTAAATATTAGTAACACTGTGGAAGAGACCATTTATTGTCTGAAAATTTCATGCCTAAACTTGACTTTAATTTTCCGATACTGCTCTACCCCCTCGGATTCTCTATAAGGTACATTTCTGGCATATTTGCATTTCAGTGTCAATGCGTTTTCCTCTACTCAGCAATATACTTTTCAAGTGATTCGGCTGTAATAAGAATTAGAGATATAAATATTTTCTAATTTGAATTGATTTCGTTCTGATTCGCTGGAGATGCAGGTAACTGCGATTAAATAAGAACTACTTATAGTTATTTTACAATCGATCGACTGTACTTCGTTAATAAACGAAAAGAAACGAAGATACGTTCTACAAGAGTGTCCAGACGTGGTATTGATCTATCGTTATAACATTCGAGCAAAAAATTGTTCTGTTTTTGTAATCCTGGAACCAGCTGTAACAGCAAGTGTCCTGGAGGTGTATAACGAAAAAAGTGAACTGGTTGTTATATTTTCAGAAACGTAAAACTTCGATATTTGATAAAACAAATAGTTTCGAGAGAAACGTGAGGGAACCGTTCACCGCTGTGCCTGCAGCGCGCGTTGCCTAATATAATTGTTTCGAGTTGTTCGGTCAAATTATAAAAAATTAGTCAGCTTTCGAAAAGCGTCCGAACATGACCGAGAGTCGCTATAAATGTTCGCGCGCGAACCACCCATCGATACAAAAGACAATCACACCTGCGCGATACACGGTTTCGGCGGTGTCCTCGAAAATCGTTCGCCGAGCAAACGTCCGAAGATTTACGCGCGCTTCTATCTGTTCCCGGCCATTTTTTCCAGTTACTCCTTAATGATCGCCAGGCTCGGGCTGAAGCTGAAAGCAGCATAAAACACGAATTTCCCGCTCTCTGCCTCTTCTCCTCTCGCTCCCCCGCCTTTCGCCGAACTGCATCCAAGGGGATGGAAAAAAAAATGCTAACCTGGTTCGCGAAAGGGTCGAAATTATGGTCAACGTTACATGCCGGCGCCTATTTATGATTCATATAAATCGCGTTGCACGTAGCCGACGGCGTAGGTGGTTATACGCGGTCCATTATCTCGCTTGTAACGCGAGTACGGCCTCCGTGGCGCGTTATAAGCGGCGCGTCCGCGAGGATAAACCGTGCCGTGAATATTTATCTACGACTATTGCAAAATAAACACGGTCCTCGAAACGCTACTCCCGCTGAAACACGCGGATGATACGTAACGGGAGGCCGGTATCGTAATCTCTGAAGCTTTTCGAAATTCCCGCCGCGCGGCACCGACGCCAAACACAACCATTTTCGGCGGCCATTATAGATTTGATGTACGTACGCCGACCCGTATTTTGTTTACTCACGGAAAATTCTTGTCTCTTCCCGGATGTCGCGGCCGCCTCTCGGTTTTTCGAATCCCACGTCCGGATTTGATCGATGTTTGCGGTACCTTGTGTTCCGCAAACACAGGAAACCTTGCACTGTTTGTCACCGATTTTTTCCGTTTCGGAAACCGTCGACTTTTGCGGATTTCCAACGGTGCTCGAAATTTTTCTCCGATATCCTCGATTCTTCAGAAATTTAATTTTTACGCGAAAAAGTCTTTTACCACCGTTAGGTTATTCTATATACTCTTCTAAACGCAATGATATATTTTTGTATAACTTTGTACATGTATAGGATATTAAAAGAAACGGTGGCATACTTGATATTAGGTTTACGGAGCATCAAAAGCGACCATTTTGTATTACTTTGTGAAATGTACAAAAACGTATCTATCCAAATTTTTAGCCATTTCTTTTTTATAATATATACCCAAAGAAATAATCCAAATTATTTGTAACCAATTTGCGAGATGATCCGGCAGAGTTAACCGAGACAAACGTTACCAAATTCTCGACCGATGAAATTTTAGTAGCCCCCATTTTGGCTCGACGCAGACAACGGTCGAGCGAGGGTAACGTCGATACTCTGAATCTCGAAATTCATAGTTGCAGGCATTACGTTGAAATATCAGGTTTCCGAAACACGGATACATAAATGTTAGAACCGCTAGGTGCCCGTTACAGGGGAATGCGATAGCAGTTTCCAGCATTTGACGCCCGCGCCCGTGAAATTATAATTCATCCTTTAAGCAGAAATTCGGGCTTCCCAGACTGCACTCTGGCCGCCCAGCAATCGCTGTAAGGCCATTGTATAATCTCCAAACTTTCCTTTCTCCCTCTCTCTCTCCCTCTTTTTTTTTTTTAGTCATAAAGGGCGAACTGAAAGTTACGACCACCGAGAGGGAAGCTTTTCTACTGAGGGGATGATATATCATCGCTACGAGTTAAGCTTTCCGCGGGATCTTGATCTGTAACGCAAAAGAACCATTTTGGTGTCAGTCACATATGACCGACATTGACATTGGCTGACTTCACCAGTTAAACTTCACCTTGGCAACCCAGAAATTTTTAACTTCTCGCTATAGAATTCCGAACATCTTGCCGAGAAAATTCCAAAAATCAAAGTTTCGTGGCGAGGAATTCTCTGGTGCAAAAGTTACGGTTGTTGGGGCATAAGTCTAAAGTCTCCGATTTTGAGTAACGTCGCCAAAGCTCTCTCACAAACTCCGACTTTTAATTTCTCAAATATTTCGCGATCGCAAGTTCGAGTTTCCACGTTACGGAAATCAACGAAGATCGAAATAAATTGTGAATTAAGAACATTTTTTTCATTTATTTGTTTAATGTTGCTTCAACATCAAAGGTCATTAGCAACACGGTACATTTTCTTACAGTATATTATACATATTTGTATCCTTGATATACTTAGTTAGCAAGACCGGAGATATACTCCTTAGAGCTTAACAGAATAGGTTCTCATTTTTCCTTTCATTCTCATATTTTTTGCATTCTATTATTAGGTGATTTATGCTAACTGGTACTTTACATATATCACAGATCGTGTTTTCTTTCTTATTTAACAAAAATGAATGTGTTCTTTCGGAGTGCCCAATTCTGATTCTAGAAATTGAAGTTTGAGTTGGACGATCTACTGGACTTGGAAATTTATACCATTCAAAACCCACTCCTCCATTATGATGTTTTTTGTATAGTTCCTTTTAATTTTGTCAAATACCTGTTTTCTAAAAATTTTATTTAGGTGATTTTTAAGATCTTTTAGTCTGATATAATGGAGGATTTGTTTCATTGTTGTGTTGCGTGCTGCTAATTTGGCTGCAGCGTTTTCATTACCTTGTATACCCATATGCGATGGGATCCAGCAAAGAGTAATAGATTTGCCGGTTTCAACCACCGAGTTATAACTTTCTTGTATTTTTCGTATACATTCATCAGTTGTATCCAAACCTTCAATGGCCATAGTAGCACTCTTTGAGTCCGTAAAAATTTTGAATCTATTCCCAGTGGACTTTTTTATTACTGCTAGTGCTTTAGATAGAGCTAGGATCTCGCTACCGAAAACTGAGCAGATATTATTTAATCTATAAAAATTTATTACAGTCGGGTTTACTACGGAAAATCCTGTACCATTTTTTGTTTTAGAGCCATCCGTGTTAATTGCTGATGGGTCACTATTTAGAATCTCTGAATGCAGTGATTGAAATACCGTAGCATCTGTCAAATCTTTCGAGTATTGTTCCAAGCCGATATTAGTTTCAAACTTCATTTTGACCCAAGGGGGGAAAGTGTGGAGCTGTTTCTGGTATATTTTGGGGAAGGAAAAGTTTAATTCTTTTAGAATTTCGTTCAGTGTGTAATAGAAAGGTTTAGGTGAATTGAGAACACTAGATCCCGTGGTGGCGCAAATTCGCAACACCGTTGCCCGTCGTTGCGAAAGATTAGAAATTAACTGTTCCGCGTCGGAGGGTCCGGCAATACGGAGCGGACCGGCGATTACAGGTGAAGATAAATCAAAGTGAAGACAATGTCGGGGCTCCCTTTGATCATTGACAAGTGCGCGCGGGGAAACCGGTGAACTCGACGCTACCCGCCAGCTCGGGTAAACTTCGCCGGTAAACAGGCGGGTGAGAAACTTGTCGGGGTGTGAGGGCAGGGCGGGGCATTGTTCGTGCAGCCGGTGGCTGGAATCCGACGAACAACTGGCGAGGAATGTACGAAATTTGAGGTTGACAGATGGCTCATCGGTGAAGTCGCGTTAATAGCGAAAGCATGCGCGGGCTACTTGAATGGATTCAGTCGCTTTGTCCCGGCGGATAAACAGGGTCTCACCTCAGGAACCGAGCGGGGGGCGGAGGACGCATTTCCGGCGACGAAACCAGATACCATTGTGCCCGCTGCTGGAATCGATGACAGAGATCAATGTTATTGATGACAGTGATTTACGAACCACGGACTTCTCGCCCGCACGCGACTAACTCCTGTCCATCTTTCAGCGCTGCAATTATTCTCCAGTTTCACCTCTGCCGCCATTAACTGCGCCAATCACTTCGGGGAACCTCTCGGACTGGGTTTTGGTTGCTACGAAATTTACTCGAACTATGGTACCAAGGCGATGAATGCGCAAAGGTGTGAACACAATTGGAGTATTATTCTTGCTCGCAGTTTTAAGGGTTGGAATCTTTGTGTCCCCAATTATTTCCTTATGGAAGAAGAAAAATACGTTTGTCGTGTGTCTACATTTGCTTTAATGTATTAACACATTGTTGACCGGGAACGTCATATGACGTCTTTCGATAACCTAATGTAATTCACGAAGTATTATACCTTCAAATTGTGGTTACTGTTTACCATTTGTCTTCGTTAAATTTACAATTCAAACTGTAAATATATTATTGAGAAACTCTCAGATTATAAGCAAACGTGGTAAGATCAAGTTGTTTTACATTTTTCCAGTTAAGACGCGACGTATAAATCGTTATTCTTAAATTTTTAGAAATGGCCCATTGCGAACTTTTTGAAGAAGAATTTTGTGAAGATAATTTGTCTGACTGTCCAAGTGACGTCTGTGTTAGTGATTCAGAAAATGATAGTTTTTCAGAACATAGTTCTGATTCAGAAGATACAAATATCAGACCAACAAAACGACGAAAAACCGTAATTATTGAGAGTGACTCTGAAAATGAAGATAACGGTCATGATGCTGGATGCTGAAGTTTATTTAGATTGTTTTAGTTCTCCATTTAATTACGAAATAATGTCTGGTGACATTAGATAGCTCCTGCGTAAAATTGCCGGTCAACAATGTGTTAAATATTGTAAATATTCGAAGAGTAAAGGGAAATGACCCCGTCGAATTGTGTCGAGTCGTTGGAAAGAGTGAAATAGGTCGAAAAAGCCATTTTGATCAATTAGACGACGCACACCGGAAACGCGAGCGACGTTTTGTTGGCAAGACCGAACGCGGACAGTATTGAGAGTGCGGATAAAGCTGTATAGAATTTCTCGGAGGTGCGCGTGTATGTGCGAACGAACGCGCGAATGGCTGCGGGAATGATGATATACTTGGCCGAGAAAAAGCTCGACTTATTTGTCGGCGACGACGGTGTCGCGGTATACGACTCGACGTTAGCTGGCGGCGGAGATCTTCTACGCTCATGCACATCCGGAAATGCGGTCGTTATGAAGGTTTATATCGTCGGCCTCGGAGGGTGTACACGGAGACTTAGCTCGTGCGTTGGTGAAATGTCTCGAAATTGTCGTTACGTGCGACAATGCTGTGCATCTCAAGACACCGAGCCGGGAGACTAATAAAAATTGTGCTCCGCACACCCTGTACACATTCCGCTGCGTTTTCAGTGCGAACGAACGTCCGAATGTTCAATTTGAAAGACGTCCCGAAAACTTCGCGAAGTTAGCAGGGCAAACCGAACAGTACGCGAGTTTCGAAACTCAAATCCAAAGATGGCGCAGAGAGACTGTTCGGAGAAGTGAGTCGGAACCGAGTATATTTTCGAGAGTGAAAACTACAGAGTAAACAGGAGAAGCTGTTTCGCGAGAGTCTATTTAAACGAACTTCGAAAGCTAATCGACCTGCTCCGATATTCGCGCACGCTTTGCGAAGAATACACGGAGAATGGAACCAGCTGACGCGTAAGAATAGCACTTCGTCGGCATTCTGTGAGACAGGCCAAACAACGTAAGGGCGAGAAAGAGTGAATTCGAGGAAGACGAAGCAGCGAGAAAAGGGGATGGATGGTAAACGAGACGCGTATAGAATATCTCTGCAGCCTCATAACTTCATCACGTCCGAAAGATTCCGCGACATACTTTCACTTCTAGTTGGCAAGTTCGAGGTGGAAGAAATTTACAGACGCGTTTCTTTTCCCTCCACACCGGCGCAGCCGTCCGTCCCCGGAGATCGCGAAAAATTGAAACCCCGAGGAAAACGATTCATTTAGATCCTTATGAATAAAACATATTAATCCCAAGCTGAAGCCTTTAAGATGAAATTTAAAACTGTCTCATCTGCATTGGCGACACAACACTACCTCTTTATAGCGTATTTGAAAAACATATATATACTTGATTCGTGCAGTAACACGTTTCCGAGAAAGCTTATTGCCCAAGTGTGTCGCCTTAAAAAATTTAATTGACAAAAATAGGATAAAATCGAACCACACGATACTTTATTCACTTCAACATTTCGGGTATACTTAAGAAAAATCTGTGCTCAACTGTGTAATTTTTGCTTGACTTGAGAAAGTAACAGTGGCTCGACGAAACCCGCAACAAATTATTATGTCGCATTGAAATTTCCGATAGTATTCAAGAAAATAATTGGCTTTGTAACAAAGCAAAGGAATTGTTGGACGGATCTCGCGAATCTTAAGAAAATGCGAAAGCTACGGTGCCAGATTAATTCCCTATTACATCCTGTCAGTCGTAGTACTTGACGACTATCTGGATTAACTAATGACCACGACCATCATTTGTCAATGTCAATCTCACTGTCGGGCGCAACGAATGGGAATGTCCGATGGTATCATTTTCATGTACCGAATGGATGCGAGCATAATACTATTGGGTTTTGACGCGTCCCATATCGGTCATAGATCCGTTCTGCATACGGTGAACGCGTCCTCGAACTTTTGCGGCTGATAGGCGTCTGATCGATGACTCGATCAATGGCCATTAACCACCTTAATCTCCCGCAGTTCAAACTTTTTGTTCGGAACGGAGGCCACCGTGAACAATGGATGTGCAAGTGGGATCGGCTTGACTTGATATTTGCATATCGATCTCGCGCTTGCCGGGGCCACGTCCAATTCTTAACTCTGTTGCTAATGAGCTCGATATACTTGTGGCCTACTTATCAGTCATGAAACTAAATACGGGGTTCCTCGGGATAATGGAATAACAGGGGCGGATACCTTTCGAACACTAACGCTACCACCACCGATCGATTTTGTACGCTTCGTTTCACAGTTATGAAAATTATACATATGCTTCCATAGGAAATCATTCGGTGGATCTATATTGGACGATTGCTAAACTTGATTACAGATTTTTAGACCTTGCAACCCTATTTGAACAAAATATTGTTTCTATGAAAAAGTTTGTGAAACGTTGAGAGACAATTTTAGAATAATTGGTTTTAGATAATTGGTTAACGAAAATATTTCTTTTTTTAAAAAAACGCTGCAAAAGGTCTAAATAAGATAGGCACTTTTACAGCTCAATAAATTTCAACAAATTTTAATTTTTTAGTAGATTTAATGCTGAATTGTTTCCCATTTTTGTGGCAATTTTATGTGGCGCTGCTATTTAAACTGCATTACGCACGGATTGTTTAAACGGCGATGGCGCAAGCGTTGCTGTGAGCATTCTAAGGAGGTGCTGAAAATCTTCTCGGCTGAAGCTGAAAAATGATTCTGTTTCATTTGGGAAGACGTAATGCCACGGTGCCCAGTTTGTGAGTAATGGCTTCGCGGAAAAGGTCTTGGTGTAACGAGAAAGGATAGTCGTTAATTCGAATGTGGCTCGTGTAACGAAAGCCCTGGAGGAAACAAGGAATGTTTAAATGAAGATACGGCAGCGAAAACCGTTCGAAACAATTTAGGAATCTTACCTTAACCTGGTATTTCTTTAAATGTCATCTTGAAACTGCCCAGGGGACGTAACATGTAAAATGTTTTGTGTTTAACTTATTCTATACTTTAACTATTAACTGTTAACTATATACTATAACTAGTTTAACTATTAACTATATACTATAACTGGTTTAACTATTAACTACATATAGTGAACAACGTAAAGTTTTCTGTTAAATCAACAGATGCGAGTCAATATTTCTGGTTCCACTCAGTAGTACAAGTAAATACATAAGTAAACGTGCCCGTGAACTTGAGCGGAAGTCGGGTAGTTGGAGTATCGAAATAGTACGGTGTGACTTTAAGCAAACTTTTCAACAAATTCGAAACTTTTGACTAATCTTCAGTTTCTCATTTCCCTAATTTCTCTCATTTCTCGGACACGAACGACCCGGGTCGCAGACGGATGGGTAGCTCGTAGCGTCGCTGTTAGGCGATCAGAGAGTCAGAAAGCGTGGGCGGATTGAACCTGGAAAAACCGTCGAGTCGTTCGCCAGTCTTTCTGGTAGGTTAGTGCGGTGCTTAAAATAAAGTCGGCAGATAAAAGGGAACGACCGAGCAAATTTTTCGCCTATATTGACGACGCGGCAACTTTTCACGCGAAGAGGCTACTAAGTGGTTGGAAACGGGTGCTATATCAACGAAAGATAAGCCGCTTAATTTCGAACAAGATTAGTCTGGACGTTCAATCTCTCCTATATCGTCTCCTCTTTGGCACGTAACGGCGCCAGTGTTTCCGCACCGGGGTTAATCTCGGGATTAATCCGGAAACGAACTTTCCTAGTATCATTTTTCCGGCGGTCGTTCATATTTCCGGTTTATATCACCGATTACACACCGGTGCCTTCTCGCGCTCGAAATTTTTTGCTGGCCCCTTTCCACCTGTGAAAATGGAGGCAACGAGTATGAGAGAGAAAGAGGGAGAGAGAGAGACAAAGGGAGAAGAAAGGTATACGCGTGTGTGCGTGTGTGTATACGGACGAGAAGCCCCGCAATTTTACAAATGAAACATCAAAGCAACCAGTGTAAATCAAATTTCCACGTTACGACGGGCTCGCGTTATTTCCCCGGCGTTTCATGGCGGCCAGGCTCGGCTCGGCACGCTGAAAACACGAAAGCGTAGCGAACGCTAAGGGGGAATCTGAAATGACTATGATAACGATTTTCCGTTTACACGATGCAATTTGATCCTTCGTACTTGAATAATTTCCCGCGCAATTCCACGCCACCTTCGATAAGCCGATATCTGCATGGTTTGCCGAGTCCATAAATTAAGCACAGAGTTCGATTCGTGCTCGTTGGTAATCCCTTCATTGCCATACGAGAGACTCGGTCATTATAACTTTGCGATGCGTTTGCGGATCCCACCCGAGAGCGAATTGTCCTGTGGTTGGAGGCCCAGTATTTTTGTCGAACAACAAAATTAACATTCTAGTTTCTTTTTCAGTCAGACTTACAACCCAAAACTGTTCGAACACTAAATTGTCGATATTTAAACACTGATCATTTCGTTGAATAAAATAGTACGATAATAAATCTAGATTCATGTCAAAGCTTGGAGTCTCTGCTTTCGCGCTATATAGTTCTTGTTTTTTCTAGAACATTATTTCATGACGTGGCAGGCGAAAAACTGAGGTCACGCTTTTCGTCGAAAATGCACTAATCGTATTCTGTGTGAAAGCATAAATGAAATTTTGCTCGTACAACAAGTCTTTTCGTGTTTTGCAATAATCGAAAAAATCATTGATTATTGAAGCATTTTCGGACAGCGTTGGGTCTGCCAGATAGTGTTCCTTTTGTGTCGGAGAAAATCAGTCTACTAGAAATGGGGGGTTAATATGGGGTAAGTGTGACCGCAGAAAAAAGAACAATCTAGCCACAACGTGACCCTTTCGAGATCTCTTCACGGTCAAATAAATTTCTTGCTTTGGCGCGGTTGTGACCCCACGGTAGTATTGAGTACAAAGGGGTATCATTTAACACGTTGATTTAACCGGAAATTTTCTCGTAAAACAGCGAACGTGTTAATATATTTTCCCTGATACAACTTCCTCGAGAAACATTCACGAGGAACACTGAACTAACATGAAGACGTAAACGTTCATCAAAATTTCAACGCGCCGGTCCTTTTCTTTCGTGGAATATAAATATTGAACGAACAACGTCTCCACAATTTGCATTTTCCCAGCGAATGTCGCGGAAACAGTATTAGTGTTTGGGAGCGAGATTTTCAACGGAACCCATCCCTTTCATCCTTTCCGTCTCGTTTTTCGTCGTGCGTCATCATTGAAATATGCAATTCAAAAGAGGCGCACAAGCGACAAGCCTCTTTACAATGTTCGTTCGTTGCGTGTTATTTGACAACACGGGCCACCCTTTCGCGCGGCTCGAAGCCCATGAAACCCTTCCCCGGTTGAAAACCAGATTTCTCCGAGGCGCGTGTGTAACCTCTGCGGCACCGCGGCCATAATACGGTCGTCACGGGGATGGGAAAACTAGATTTTCCCTTCAAAAACAATCACGGGAACCGTCAACCTCGTCGGGGCAGTAAAAAAAAAAAGAGTGTTCGCTAGCGAGGCAAGCCGACTGCGAGAGGCACGGGGAAAAATGTAACGCCCGGAACGAGTTGCGCGCGCGAAGGGCTAAAAGCTATTTCGATAAATTCACGATAAACCATCGAGAGGTATAGTGTTCTCCCCCCTCCCCCTGCCTCTGTCCGTAATTTCCCGAAACTGCCGGCCGTATTTTCGTGAATGTCCTTATTCTTTCTACGGGAACTGCGGAGCAGACGTAAAACCGTCGCCGCCGGGTTATAGCTTAATAGGGCCGCTTTGTACTTGTCGCGCATGGAGAGAGAAAGAGAGAGAGAGAGAGAGAGAAGGGGAAAATTGGTCCACTCAGGGTAAAAGCGGCGACGAGCAAAAAAAACCGAATGGATCGTAGCGGTTGATACGTGGCCATCGTATCACCGCGGTCCTCTGCAACCATACGCAAACACCATTCGATCAGAATAACGCGATAATGTTTATCCGCGAGGATGCGATTATCGGGCTCTCGGGGTCTCCTTCCGACGTCACACTTTTCCGGGAACAACGTGACCGATAACGGCGTCTAATATTTCATTCAACCCTCCGTGAATTTCTTTACAATATTTAGCACCCTGCAGTGGACACACGAAATTTTAACATTAACTGTGGAGTTCAATTTCAAAAATCTCTCACGGCGCGCAATTAAAATCAAGCAATGAGGAATATGTACGTCGAACGCGGGTCAAATGCCACTATTATATATTTTACGAAAATGGTAAAACAAAATGGGAAATTAACAATTCATTAACGTTAATCGAACTTCAATAAAGTTTCGGATTGATGTGTATACACGTCGAACGCGCTTAACTGGTTAATTGAGCTGTTCATTAATTTCTTCCATATATTCATATTACTGTATGGAACTATTGTACATTGTACAAAGTCGCACAAAAAGCAATCCGAACGGGAATACATTTTTGTTGTTGAAAAAATGGGCGGATCCTTTGATTCCCAAACAATATGGTCCACTCGGTTGATTTTCAATTGAAATTCGACGAATGAATTACGGAATTTTATCAATCTAGTGTTTTTATACCATTTAAATGTACAATTTGATAATTCAAAGGATCATGAACGTTGAATGAATTGAACCTTCACGGCAGGAATAGAGTTTCATGTTTCAAACTGATGTATAATGAAAGTTTGAAATCAATTTTTCGAATTTACACTTGCGGTCCAAGCAATCTCGTATAATCCTATTAGTGGCGTTGCAATGCTACACGGCATAATCCACGCTGTAAATCGCATGTTAAACAAAGGGGGCGCGTTAATGGAAATAAATGGAAAAGTGATTTTCGTTCGGATAGACGAGTATTGATATTAACACAACAACGATTACTTGAGTCATATTATTCGGTAAGATGAGACCTCTATGCACTTCTTACAACGCTACGCGAAAATTTACAACATGACGCGGCGTTCAATATACTCGGCAAATTCACATATCCCTGTGTATGTATACCTTCACCTTCTTATCCAATCAGGAGCTCACCTCCGGGGCGTTGTAACCTTACCGGAAGATCAGCCGGATAAAATTGAGAACTCGGAAAGTGTTTCTCTATTTCTAACACTCTATTACACTCCTCGTATCCTACTCTCCAGCAAAGGAAAAAAAACAACTTCAACTAAGAAGAGGAAAATTCGGTCGAAGCTAGAGTTTTGCGGAAAATACTGTCCCCACTGTGATAACAATGGAATTTACAACATATTCGAAATTTGCGCATTGCCAATTGTTCTATTCAGCTCGTAACCATACTCTTGTGCATATAAGGTCATCTATCTGATTCGTGCATTTGTGATTTCATGTTTCTTCATTTCCATATTGACGACCAATTCAATTCAATTCTTCCAATGACATCTAGATTTTTCCGAAAAGTGTTTCACAGGAAATATGAATGGTATTGAGTGGGGCACGTATGAAGGTCAACTTTGTTTTTTAATGAAATATTTTTTAATAAGAATTCCCCCGCGAATGGAGTACTCAATTATCCTCAAACAGAATTTCTGAAGGCAGCACGGTTTTAGGTGGTGGTCTACCCCTTTAAGGGCGAATAAAATGCTAGTATCTGGCGTTAGGGAGACTTCCCCTACTAATATCGCTCGAGATGAATTTTTCCCCAGTTTTCCCACGACAACCCTCTTTCCCTCAAACTAGTGACCCGTACACTCGTTCATATCCATCGGATTGGGTATCCGAATTACGGGCAATCGATGTCGGGGGGAAACTCGTCGCCAATCAACTACCCGGTGGACAGTCCGGGTTACTGGGGCATGGCGTAACAGTACGACAAGAAAGAAGCCAAAAAACTTGCGTTTGCTATCACGAAGCTGGCGAACAATAGCGAAACGCCGTCCCGTGGTCGATCCGGAGCTTCCTCGCCACCGGTATCCTCGATACGGTTACGAAACGAGTCGTCACGCGGCCGGTTAAAACAATTACGTTTCCGTTCCGCGAGTGGAAACGGTTTCTTTGATCCGTTTACGTTACGACCACCTTTTTCCGATTCTCCGACGTGTGACGCTTTGCTATTTCACGAGCCGAGCCTCGTCGCTGGCATTCACTTCGGCGCATTATTCTTACACCTAATTAACACCTCCCGGTAATTACCACCTGGGACGAACTGTCACCCCAAAAAATCCCACTAGGTCTGAGGAATCGAGCTAACAAAATCGAGAATGAAATATTAACCCTTAGAACTTGAATGGCGACTGTAAGGCGTCACTAAAAATTGCTGTATCATTGTTCAAAATATTCTTTTACATTTTAATTTTGGTTGTATTTAATAAATTACTAAACACTTCGATATTGTTCGAGTCAGTTGCACCACTTTCGTATGTATAACATGAAAAAGAAATATATAGAATAGAAATATTCTAGGTCGGAAGAAATGTTTCGTTCTCGAGTTCAAAGAACTTCGAGTGCAAAGGGTTGAAACACACTTCAGTCCCCGAATGTAAGGAAAATTCATTCACGAACAAAATTTCTCGTGAATGCAGCTTTACAATCTAAAATAAAAATATTGTTGACGGGTCGTGCAAATCCTAATGAATTTCGGTTTCAAAAGATCTGTTGTGACAGCTATTGACTTTCAGAAATGGAGGAACAACAGTGTCAACCAAATATGACTAGCATTGACAGTCGACATGTTGACATACTAATTGTATGCATACTAACGTATTTGGTTAACGCAATTATTTGTACTGTATCTAATTAATCCTGCTACCGTCGCATCGGGGAGACAATGAATTTACATGACAATATGCCGAAAATTAACAATATTGGTCGGGATTTCGGCTTGGAAAAAATCGAATTTGAAAAGGCTTCGATTACGCGTGCCGTTGAATTGGAGTCGTCTGACGCGTCTGTCGACTATCTGACGATTCTACTTATAATTATTATTGTACGCGCACCTGGCGAATTGTGAAAATCAATTTCCCAGAATATTAGATTTAATTCGAAATCTGTTTCACTATTTTTCACGCATTTTATATTAATATTTGAGATCTGCAGTCTATTAATAATCTTGTAGAAGACATTTCATTAATTATGTTTTTGCATTTATCTTACTAATGAGATGGTATTGATTTTTAGCATTAACGACGCGACAGAAAAGAGTATTACCACCCTGTCTGTAATTCGACATTTATAGTCACTAAGAATTTGTTTATGCCACACAGTATAACTCCTATTGAACCATTAAACCCCGGCGTCCTATTGTTTTCTTACATTATGCGTTTACGAGGCAACCGCCAGCCAACGCGCTTGAATCTCACGTATATACTATACAGAGAAAGAGCGAGAGAGAGAGAAAGAGAGAGAGAATGATAGTAGCCCGCAACATAAATGGGTTAACGGCCGTCGCAAATCAGAACCGGCGACGTTCCGACGTTAAACAAAGCAATTTTCTTACCGTTTGTCGCTGGAAAATTCGCGGGAGAAAACAAGCGAACCCAACGATGCCACTATTACTACCCTCCGACTATAACGGTTTCGAGTAAGTAGATTCGAATCTAAATTGATAGTTTCGAGCATTTCACGAGCACTTCGAAAAAGAAAAGCTATATTTCGAAGCAAATTCGAATAGTCTCTAAGTACTTTGAGAAATGTCTGCTTCCAAGTTTACTAAAATTCCGGTCGAGTAGATTCAAACTTTTTACAGGTATTATACTCCGTTCTCTCGAACTGTGTATAGTAAAAAAATAAATACAAACAGTGATTCGGAACCGAAGTTTTTCGCCTTGAACAATTTCGAAAGATTCCGAATTAATTCTGCAGGTTATTAATAAAACTGACCGGGGTCATTATCAAACGAAAAATTTACCACGAGTATTTCAAAACGTATTTAAATATGCTTTAACTTTTGGTACTTATTCTACAATTTTTCCACTATTTAAGACTGAGCCGTAATTATCTTCTCTAGAATAAGATGTTCATAACATTTTCAAAACTCCCCGGCCGCAAATAGTTCGAACATATTCAAATATTAGTTAATTCAATAGTTATTTAATAATACTCCGTTTTCTCGAACGGTGTATAGTAAAAAAATAAATACAAACAGTGATTCGGAACCGAAGTTTTTCGTCTTGAACAATTTCGAAAGATTCCGAATTAATTCTGCCGGTTATTAATAAAACTGACCAGGGTCATTATCAAACGAAAAATTTACCACGAGTATTTCAAAACGTATTTAAATATGCTTTAACTTTTGGTACTTATTCTACAATTTTTCCACTATTTAAGACTGAGCCGTAATTATCTTCTCTAGAATAAGATGTTCATAACATTTTCAAAACTCAAAAACAGTTATTTAATAATTCGTCACTGCAAAGAGTTGAAGGCTGTTCAAATATTAATGTTAGTCACCGCGAAGAGCTGGGGGGTCTTAAAACATTAATATTAGTCGCTACAAAAAGCTGGAAGGTGTTAACGTATTAATATTAGTCACTGGAAGGAGTTGAAGGCTCTTCAAATATGAATATTAGCCACTGCAGAAAGTTTAAGGGTGTTCAAATATTAATATTAGTCGCTATAAAGGTCGGAGGCTGTCCAAACGTTAATGTCGCCGCAGAGGATTAAAGAGAATTGAAATATTGACTTACTGCGAACAGTTAAACGACGTTCAAATACCAATGCGAGCCACTGCAGAGGGTTAAGGGCTGTTCGAACATTAACGCGCGTAACAGCAGACGAACCAGTCTCCCGAATGATAATTCATTTTAATTGCAACACATTTGGTAGACCGAAGAGCACGTGTCTCACAGACCGTCGCACGGCACATCACGATAACAACGCCGCACGGAAGGATCCACGGACATTATGCGAGTCGATGATGCGCACGAGTGCATTCGAGTGACGCGCGACCCGATACGCGGCAACATACTGACCGTGGTAGACGGTGATCGCTACTGATCACGGAAGGCGAAAGTAAATCACCGACCCCGTTCGATTCGCTCGTCGAACCCCACCCCTCCCCTTTCCCACCCCCTCCCGGCTTCGTCTCATTTCACTTCGATCGGATTAGCGAACCAGCCCCCGACACAGATATCTTCTCGAGGAATAATACATTCCGCAGACGAGCCCGGTCACAGTCGGTCACGCATTCGAGTTACCTGTAAACGCTCCTCGACCGCGCGACACCTGTAAACGTTCGCCATAACTGCGCCCCGTTCATCGACGGCTATTAATAATTATATCTCGAAAGGGGTGGAAACGTCCGTCGCACCGAAACCCTGTTGTTCTACTGACAAAGGAGACTTTCCTCGGGAAATTTATGACAGCCGTGGTGTCGCGTCGATCCCGCAATTGGGAGAAATCGTATCGCATCATTCACCATTGGTGCATAGCATTGCCAACTGAACGAAAAACTTCGACTAAAATATTAAACTCTATCACTATGAGTAACCTCAACTTGTCGAGGTGGATTAAAATATATCCCACCATGCATAAAAATCTAAGCAAAAGGTGGGATAGTTTTTAAACCACCTAGTCCCAAAGAGTTAATATTTACCATCTCGTTCTTTTTCTACTTCCAAAGCGTCCGTCGTTCAAGGCTTAGTTTCGGAGATTCAAATTTCAGAGATAAATAAATTTGTGGTGTCCAGAATATTGCAACTATGAAGGCTGTCGCAGAAACGAGCCCTGGTAACGAACGCGTTGTCATTTACTATAATATTATTAACTCGCGTCGCATCTAATCAAGAGGCGATCATACATTGATTTTTAATCGAGTTTTGGACTGGAAAATCTAACCTCGAAGTGGAAGAATAATTATTGTATGAAATTATGTAAGGGGGACAGTGCAAAGGTTAGCAATTTTCCTAACACAGAAAAATGGAATCCGCTAACCTAGAATTATAAATGCTCATCCTAAATTCTAATCATTTAGCAGTCAGTTTCGAATAAAACTAGAAATCTAGGTACTAGAATGGTTCGCAGTTCAGCATGTGCTGAGTTTTTCTCGTATTTCCCACTACGCTAAATTATGCTAGACTTTTTTTGGCGGTCATGGTGATTATGCCGCGGGTGGCTAGTTGACCTTCACGGTCGTACAGATGTCCCTTCGCAGAGGATTTTTACGATGGAACAACAGCCGTTAATTAGTCTACGGCAGCCATTGCAATTTGAACACGGTCGCAACAGGAATTCCATTGACGTTGAAAAATGCGCGTGTAACAACGAAATTGAAAATATTGATTATGCTGCTCGGCAACCTGATCGCGGTAATGTTTATCGTCTCTATAATTCGCCGACTGGGAGCTTGATTAATCCGCTGCGAAAACGTGACGTTTAATTGTTGCTTGGGGGATATTTATGGAAAAATTGTTCGTATCAATTGCAAGATAGGGTAGCCACATATTTGTCTGTTTCCTTGATAACTTTGGAGAGTTGGAAACAGTAGAGAATAATATTCGAATAGTTAGAAGTATTTTATGCCGCTCTAGAAATAGTATGTTCGTGTTTGTATCTTGTCAAGTTTGATTCGCAGCCGAAATTCGTTCTATCATTAAAGCTGGGTTTTAATCTGTTTCCTGTGTTAACAGGAGCGTCGCTGGCAACGGTTCCGCGTGAGAAAAACATGTGCAAAACCTTCGGCAGTAAACGAATTGGAATGGAACGGCTTGTAAGGGTAAAAAGGATCGCGATCATGTTGCGCGAAAAGGAAAATCACTACGAAATTGCAAGCTTGCTTGAAGCACCGAGGTTTTACTGTCTACTACAACCACCTTAATTTGCAAGAGCTTTAGTTGTACCTGCTGCTCGGAATATTTTTTAGCGAGCCTTCCGGGGAATGTTAACTCGCAGACATGTTGGACTTGCATAATCCACCCGTTAAAACAATTTTAATCTTCTTAGAACTTTAATTGTAGTTGTAATTTTGTATCTGTTATAATAACGTCAAGAAGTTTGAAAGAGTTTGAGAGGACATTGTGAATTTGAAAGACATTTAAGTTTGTTACGCCGGATACGCAACAGCGTTAATACTACTTCGATCGATTAATCGTTGCAATCGAGCTACATTCAATTCGCGATTTCCACAGAGACGAGATTTATTTACCCGGTTGCGCCTTCAAAAAAGCGCATCGTCCGCGCGATATTTTCGCCGTATTAAATATTGGCTTTCGAATTGATGGCGAAATCGGAAATTTAATAATAAACTCGAAACGAAATAAGACTGGCAGTTTCGTGCCTGGTATAAACGATTGTGCTAGGGAATTAACACTGGTTTTGTATTTCCATAAATATAGCTGTCTATCACATTTCATACAGATTTCAACGTTTGTTTTCCAGAGCAACGTATCGGATATTACAAAATCCACGTCACAGATTTAGAAAATCGATACGCAAACACCGGGAGAAATAATTTTTTCACAGTCTGGTTGTCCCTGTAATAAATTCCGAAGAAATCACCGGTTCAACGTGTCATTCGATTGTACCCTGTCAGTCAATAATTACCAAACAAATGAGAACACTATGTTTGGTAGGCGTTCGGCCAAATAAATGTGTTACGTGTCCCGTGTATACATGCACATAATACGCATACATGTATCCACGTATTTACGCATATCTGAACACGAACATCAGCGCGGTAGCACAATTGGGCATATGCATGACTATAGATACGCATTCCCGTGCACGAGGCTTATATAGCGTATTCATGTCATCCGTATCGGCATCGGTGATAGGAATGATTGAAGTGTTAGAGCAGAAAATTACGTGAGAACAAAACGATACCGAACGATTGTTGTTCCGCGCACGGGGCTAAAACCGCTCCTCGAATTTGGGTGTGTCCCTTCGTTTACCGCGTCATCGTCGACCAATCGAGCTATCGCTTGTTATCACCTGATACATCGTAGGAATCCTAATATCGGGACTGTTGCGGTCTCCTGAGGAATCAATGTCTCTCTCCGCGCCGAGTAATATACATTTCATGACAAATCTACACGGACACGTGCACACGTGTGCAACGGTTCCCGGTTCGACGGAAATAGAGTAACTGTGTACATGCGTCGGATGCTTGGATACTGTCGTTCAATAGTCGACCAGGTTTCCTTTGAACGGGCCGGGTAAATGATATTTAACCCTTAACAACACTCTGTATGCTTTTGTATCGAAATTGACCTGTAACGTCGAACGCACGCATCGCTAAACAGCTCAGCATTATATTAACCCTCGGCCGTCCCTCATTTTCGCAGCTCAACGAGTCCCTTGTGCGCGAAATTGACGTGTAAAATTTCGAATTGAACTTAAAAATATTGAAAAACGTCAGGAGCACTCGTGTCCGGAGAACTTTTAACGAGTCGACCCATTATCTTAACGAGTTTAACGAGTGTAATGTTCCCCTTTACACGAGAAGTTTATCGCGCGAGCAAACAGGGGCGAATGTTCTGCGTATCGCTATCGTGCTATACTTTTTCGCTGGTAAAAGTGAAATAGGAGAAAATTGAGCTCGCCTGCTGTGAAAGCGCAATCCGACCCGTAAACCTTCTATGTATTCCGCCGGTTCATGGTGTTTTGATGGCCCCTAAAGAACGTTTTCTTATTGGCACAACAATTTATTTACTTGGCATCGGTCTCGCGTGCAGTTCCGTTTCCCCCGGTGACCTTTCTTGGTGCTTCCGTCCCCTTTTCTTTCTTCCGGCCGAGCTTTGAACGGCGGAGTATTCGCAATATTTGAGACACAGTTGCGGAGGAAGGAAATTCTTTTGCCCCGTGACGGTTCGCGATGCAGTAACGATAAGTAATTGTGCTGCTTCCACGTTTGCGGAATGCGAAGTTCTAGGAATTCAATGCTAACCGTGGCTCCCTTCTAATAACGGCCAACAGAAGACACATACACGCACGGCGGCGGGATTCCACGCTTTAAAAGCGCCGGACAGCCTCAAAGGGCCTCTGTTTACAAATTTCCTGCTCTGATAAATTCGTCTCGGCGCGACATGAAAGTTGATTGAAAATCCTTTGTACTTATGCTATTCCTTTCGCATACCTTTTTTTAGTGACGCGCGCCTTGTTAGCTATAGGACAAAGGAATATGAAGTGAGTGCGGGCTCTCGAAATTCGGTGAAAACATTTCACGTGTTTTTCAGATGCTTTGTCAAACATGTCCTCGAGGTTCCGAGAAAATTACGAATTTTTGAAAATCTCTCCGTACCATCGGCGCCAATCCATTTAGTAGACTGCGGATTTCAAGATGAAACTGAGTAGGTGCAATTAAAATTAAAATAATTTAAAGTGACATATTTTGAAGTTACAATTATCAAGATTCCAAAGATTCTCGAGAAATTTATTGTATTCCTTCGGGTATGTGTTGTTAAAAGAAAAATGGCTAATAGTTTGGACAGCACGTTCTTGTTATTTTTACAAAGTAATGTAAAACAGTCGCTTTCGGTGCTCCGTGAACCTATCGTCGAAGGGTGTGGGAATTCCTTTTACGCTGTCTGGAAAAGCGTATGTTTCAAGGGCATTGCCGCGGAGTAACGTAAACAGCGTCCCCTTGTGTACCGTCAGGACGTCACTTGAGCCGATCAAACATACCTCGTGCATCAATTCTAGACAGGATCGCGCGATGGCACAGGACAACGTACATGCACCGCGCGATGCACTTTGCCGTATGTCAAGCTCTCCTTCCTGATCGGGAACGCCGATGATATCGGGCAGGTACAGGCATATACTTGGATCTACCCGATGAAACGTATACAAGGACGCGCTTCCGGATACATCTGTGGATACTGGTTAAACCGAGTGAATACACTGGACAGGTGGCGGACGGTAAGTGCACGCGCGTCGCGCTGCACCGCCTATAAACATGGCGCAGCCCCGATCTGCCGGTCCGTTTCGGTTACAAGGCCCGCGTCCACGATATTCCCGTCCACTTGCGCGCGAGCGTCGACGGGAATCCCCGTGGGAACGGTAAAACTCACTTAACGATTACCATGGAGCCTCTTCCCGACTGCTTCCTTCGAGATTACCGGCGATCGCAGCCGAAAAATCGCTGCCCGTCGACTCGTCCGCCTCAATCAACTGCGATCTGACCTGTAAAATAGCTCGGAAAAGATCGGCGCTAATTCTCCGTGATTCCTTCTCGGGATCCGTCGACAGGGGCGGCCGCTAATTGCCCAAACTAGACTTTTCAATTATAGTGGAACACCGTTGGGAGAGGCTCTTGGATTTGTAAGCTGAGATTTAATCCGCCACTGTATATATTATTTCATGTATTATCATTCTGTCACTTGTCATTCACACTTTGTCATTCTAAAACCAAATCCGAAAGCAGAATTGCTCTATCACGCAACGTTTTCGAAAAATATCGGTTTCTGTAAAAGTGCTTGATAAGAAATGACGTGTTACGCAAAAACTAAACACGCGAGAAGGTTCAAGTTTGAGTCAAGAGATAGGGAGGACTCTCCTGTACATATCCATATAGCCAATTACATTTTTACGTACTTCCTAATAGTTGTAAATGGTCGTTAAAGTTTGAAAATGTGCAGACGCGGGTACTTTGTAAGCTCTATTTTTGTATTTGTAAGCTAACAATAAGATTGAATCCGCCACTGTATATATTATTTCATGTGTCATTATTCTGTGTATATGTCATGTTATTGGCAAAATAAACGTCGGAACAGGACGATAAAAGGACGAGCAGTCTCGTCAGTTCCGACACCGGAGAAAGACGTGTCGTTAATAAGTCTCCGTTCTACTTACAAATAGAGGGGTTCCAATTATCGCAAACGCCTTACCGTGGAACATGGGAAGCCGCCAATATGCGATCATGGCGTCCATGAGTGTAGATTTAGATGTTTAACGTTTTATTGTTACTTTTGCGTGTTATGTTCATGTCTAAATTTGTTCTATTTTGCGCTGTGATTAGCGATCGATTTCAAGATGGTAAATCGGGACGATTTGTCGTCAGGATGGCCGAATTGTAAGCTAAGATTTAATCCGCCACTGTATATATTATTTCATGTATTATTATTCTGTATATATGTTCATGTCTTTTTTTTATCAAGGTTTTACGTCGCATCAACTGCATGGTTATTAGCGACGAACAAGTGTATCATTATAGTATAACTTCCTGGATTTTCGATTCCTTAATAAATTCCTGTAGATCTGTTATTTTATTTTCTTCAAGATTCTCTTTCAGTGTTCTTCCTATTTCGAATCTTTCTCGTAGTGTATTGTATTTTGGGCAAGATAATATGACGATTTGTCGTCAGGATGTATTTCATGTATTATTATTCTGTATATATGGACCGTTTATTTTGAAAGTGGTGTAAGTCCATTTTCTTCTGTTTCGAGAAAATGAAAGGTTAGCGTATGTGTTCATTTAAAAATATAGGCAAATTATATGAGGTCTGGCATTGCTTCCATTGTTTTATCAATATTTAACTTGATTATATAGATTTGTTTTAGGCGAATTAGAGTACGATAACACGCATTTATGGGCTGCAAATGGACTTACACCACTTTCAAAATTAGACAATTGTAAAAATCGTTTAATTTCAATTTTGAAAAATCAAATTTCACTTAAAATATACCATATTTTAATATAATTTTGTTCACAAATACGCATAACAACACATAAAATTTTATTTTACACGCCAATTACATTGTCAAAATTACAAGATACCGATAGTATTTACTTATTCTCTGCATGTGGTAGTGTTTCAAAATATGCATGATGCACCGGAGGTATATAAGGTAATAACTGCTTCATGTCTTTATATTTTTCGTAAGTAATAGGCCTGGCATTTTGGTACAAAGGCGCCATGGCGATTTTTTCAAGTTTTAGCGATCTTCCAGGACGTATAGGTAATAAATTTATAATTTTAAATTCTGCGTCCTTCATCGTTGTTTTATAAAAAATATATTATGTTCATGTTATTGGTAAAACAAACGTCGAAACAAGACGATAAAAGAACGAGCAGTCCCGTCAGGTCCGACACCGGAGAAAGACGTGTCGTTAATAAGTCTCCGCTCCGCTTAAATCCCTTAAAGATTTAACGTTTCAAGTTCTGTGCGCCACTATAGTGGTTGTCCGTGGAAAGCGCCGGTTGTAACGGTACGGACCACTATAGCGGCTTCTGTGCCTTGCGCGGCCATGCGCGCCGTTCCTAGGAGAGAGAGTCGCGGACAAGCGCGCCGTACTGAAGAAATCCGAAAGTAGGATGGAGGAGGAACAACAATTGGGCGATTAAAAGTCGTCGGAAAGGTAGAGGTGGCCGCGCCTCGTCAGAAATTCAATGTACCCGTCAAAAGTGGGTATCGATGAATATTTAAAGCGACAGGCAGTCGGGCGGAGCCCTCGTCGTCACGGTGAAACCTCGAAAAACGGAAGCTCGATCCCCCCTCGGTATGGATAGACAGGGCGGACCGATGAACACCTCTGCGAAAATCCGCTTTCCATGCCTAGCACGTTCGTCCACTTGTTTGCAGCTTTACCGCTCCCTCGGAATGAGGAGCCGATGCGATACGGTTTCGTGTTTTCCTGACTTCTCATTCGAGCACCGAGCCGAGGGACCGGGCGACCTGAGCTCGGGACCCGACTGGAATGGAGAAAGGATTTGAATAAATTATTCGCCAACGTAAATCTAAGTTCTTTGCGACCCCGTTCCGGAGGCTTCGCCGGCAATCTACGGCCTAAAAACGAGCCTGCTCGATCGAGGGGGTTGCCGATCGACAACTCTTATCGGCGGACACCGTATTGCCAGGAGAGAACAAACGCGTTTCACGCCGCGAATTTATGCGCTGGATCGACAATAAAATCAAATCGACGAAACGAGCCGGCGATAATGCGTCAGCGAGACTGGGAGGATTGATACGTAGGGGGGCTTGAAATATTATTGTATTTTTCACAGAAGAAGCTACAGAGAAGTGCATGTCACTTCAGTATCGGAAACACTTTGACAATCGCGATTGGGAGTGCGATTGTTTCAAGCGTTAACTTGAAATTGTTTTATCGGAGATTACATTCACCTACTGAAAAATTTGATGCAGTGAAATCTTGATCTAAGCTCAACCCTCGGGCCCGTACTGTGACATAGATCAACTGATTTGTTTTTATGTTTCATATCGAACGTAAAACTTGCTTATACCAATTTTCAAAAAAAAAAGAAAACAAAATCGAGCTCTCCCACTTGGTATCCTTCTCTTGTCAGTCTTAAAATACTTTTGCCAGTGACACAGGACACTGTCACTAGGCTGAACGAAAAAAAAAAAGAAATAACGCAACTGTCGCGAAGATCCTCACGTACGACCAATAAATAACATCGACTTGAACGGCAGTTTCGGGGGTTCCACGGCAAAAGCAAGAAAATCCCGCGGTGGAAGATGGCTACAAATAAACGTTCGTTCTTAAGTAAATCGTGGCCATACTCGGACAGGCCGGATAGTCGAGATACATATGTACATGGTATATGTTGATATACGTAGTACAATATATATACGCACGTTATAGTATATCCTTTCCGTCGATTCATCGATTTCTCGGTTGCCCGAGAGAGTACCGATAGCTTCCTCGATTTGGAGCGGCCACGGGAAGGTTCCGCACATAAAGACGGAGATCCGGGAGTGCAATAGCGAGAGAGGGAGAGGAAAATAGTTCCTCGAATCGGCCGGGGCTCTTAGCCCAGCCGAACCCTTCCGTCCGACCACTTTCATCGCTATAAACAACGTAACCTCTGGCCTCGCCGCCCCGGAGGAGCGGGCTCCAGCGTTCCACAATTAATCGGCCGGCGATATACTCCCCGACGACCGGTGTAATCCACCCGGTGAAACGTCCGAGCGTGTTAAATTTAATTCCGTGCTCGCCGGCGAAAGATTAAACGATATACAGGGAAGGGATGTATCGGGGGATGGCCGGGGCCGGCTCGGACCCGGAAGGAAGGGATGAAAGGAAGCGCTGGAGGTCAAGCAAAGAGAAGACGTGATTCCGGCTCAATTGCCCAAATGATCGTGACGGAGCGGGGTGCCGGTGGCAGACCAATTTCATGGGGACGCTAGCCGTGAATCACTGCCCGTTGGGGACACTTAAACGGCTATACCGGACCGCACAGAGGTATGTAGGTCGCGTTCAGGCGCGAACACCGCGCGCAGACCGCCTAGACGATTGTATACACACCGCGAATCCTGGCAATCCGTTGAATAATTGCTCGATTCAATACGTAATCACGCTACTTCCTGCACGGTAACCACCCTCTCTCGTCCGTACATGTCTTCGCCGTACGATCGGCCAGCCTGCCTCGCCTATGCCTCGCCTCTGCCTCGCCTCTGCCTCGCCCCTGCCTCCCAATAGAGACGTAATCCTATTTAAGCCGGTTATAAGCATATCCTACCGAGAGGCTGAGTACATTATATTCATGGGCCACCTCCTTCGGAGACTGCGTCCTTTAAGCTGGCAAAGCACGCCTTCCGGAATTTCTGACTAACGGGCGTTCCATTAATCAAGACCCCTAATGCTGCCACATCCTGTAGTAAATTAATTATCAATTGAGTGTGCATTGCGACTTCGACCGCCTTCTGTCAGGCGTAACATTTTTAATGGATCATTCGTTGGGTGTTTCTGACAGGTGAAGTCCTGGGTGCTAGTTTTCTGGGAAGTCGGTTAGGGTAATTGTTCCGTCAGTCAGCAGTTTCAGGGACAGTCAGTCATCGCAAGCGTTGTTATTATTAGTCTATATTGAGTAGTGAAAATTTTGAAATTAATATTAAATGGACAGTTAAATTACAGAAAATAGTTAACAGTTAATAGTTGATAGTTAGATTTCCGGATATATCGTGACAGAATCCAATCATGTTACGGCACTCGGTTACGGTTTAACTAATATGGATCCAAGAATTAATAATTCACTCTGCGATCTATAATACTGTCAGCATTCGTCACGCAACCCTTGCTTCGTCAACCCGGAGAGAATGAAATCGCGAAGACCTAGGAATCTTTAATCAGGATCTTCTGCAATTTGGCTTCTCCTACCCAATTACGAACTCCGCATTATCATCTTCGAGGTCAACGTTCAGACATGTAAGAATGACAGGGGCATTATTAGAACCACCGAACTGGTTTCCTTTAATTAGAACTGTTTGAGGGAAAGGACGGACGTGATTCCCTGGAAATCACATAGAAATTCTAGTTAACACACCCAAGCGCCTCGATAGTGATCGAATCACAAAAGACGTCAGAAATGGAGCGCTAGAATTAACTTGGAAAATCATACTGAGTCTAGAAATGTATTTTTCAAGTTTTTACACGGAATTAATACTCTGAAAGAAGTAGATTTAGTAAATCAAAATTTTAAGCTGTCTTTGCAGCTTTGTATTTTACAAAAGTAAAATAAATCGTTATTACCAGTTATAAAAGTTCCTGGAGTTCCTGCAGTAACGGGACTTCTTTTATTTTTAGGTTTGAAATAAACGTCAAACTAACTGCATCGGGTTACCGAAAGCATAATTTCCTGTCTAGAATTATTCTTTTTGTTGCCTACAAATGGCGCGTAGAAGCGCTTTGTGTAACAGATAAGCTCGAAGATCTGAGAAACTTCTGCCATTAGCAAGACGTCGCATTCACTATCAACTATCGATTTGGGTCAAGGGTTGTCTTTCATAAAAAATATACGAACCACTTTCGGTCAATAACTAGATGAATATTACATTAACAAGAAAGAATACCTTATCAATGGTTGTATACCGTATCGATTATCGAACCCGCAACCACAAACGTAATTCAACTTTTAACATCGTTCATTGTTTTAACATTCAACTTTTGAAATTGTTTTAACTGATATGCAGCACAACTTTTATTGCGATGTTCTCTCTAATGAATGTATTTGATTAACCATTTCTTCGAAATTTTTACGAATAGAAAAAATGGTACCGAATGAAAGCGAAGCTACATAATTAACGAGCCATGATTTCTGCTAAAAATTGCAAGAATAATCTTAGCGATTCGCACCAGTCCGATACTTTGGAATGTCCTAATTCATTAATTTGACTAGTTCCGTTTATAGTGAGTCGAAAATGATCTACTATTTTTTGTAGCTGAGAAATGTTTCGTCAATTGACTAAATTGCTCCTCATGATCGTTGAATGTCTTGCAAAGCTGTTTACAGAGCCCCTGGAAACTTACAGGAGCCCCCATAGTCATTCGGGGTTGTTTAAAGGACCTTTGTCATCCAACGTAGACCCTCGCGGTTCTACCGAAGTTGTACGCTTGTTTCTCATAGTCGTTCAAGTTTGTCCGGGCGAATCCCTTGATACCAATAACAACTCTTACGGTATTTGAGGATTGTCTGAAAAACCTCTACGAGCCCAAAACAGTTGCCACAGTCGTTTAGGATTATGTACAGAATTTCTACATACCCATCAGACACTGTAGTCTTTCAACGAGGACTGACGGTCCTCGTAGTCTCTCAGGATTTTTATAGCCCTAGAAAATTAATAAAACGGCGTCCATTATAATTTTAGATTTTTAAGAATATCCCTAGGGAACCATAGGAGTCCTTAGACGTTCTCGCGGTGCCTTAAGGGTATCCAGAGTTCACTACGAGTTTGCAGGTTCGTTCACAGAATTTTCGGGAGATCTAAAGCGATCCAAGTTTCTCTAGCACTGTCCAGGGACTATAAAAAAATCCCTAGATTATCCAAGATGCCCAGAAGATCGGACTCTTACCGCGGAGGGTTCTTAAGGGACAGCGAAGATCCGAGAGTGTTCTTGAACTCCCGGTGTCGAGGTTACCGAGCAAGAGAATTCAAGAGATACTAAAAATCTTTGCTTCCTCGGTACTATTGTAGTACTTAACAATTTTTTGTTTCAACAATATCCCCTTGGTTCACCGAGGATTAATATCGAAATTATTTCCACGTTTCGATCCTTCTACAATACTCATTATTCTCAATGTTGGACACAGAAACAGAAGTTCGCTGATCGACTAATTTATTCAGTGAGTCTTGGATCGATGAGAGATCGATGAAATTGCAAACGTGATGAAAATTGAAGTCACAGACCGTTGGGAGAGTTGATGTTGTATTAATTGCCTTTTAATTATTCGCAGCTGACAAGTTGGTCTTAGCTCGGTCTTTATCAGCATACTATTGACCCTGGGAGTTTGCTAGAATTTCGCGGCTAGTTAAATATCGGTTTTGGTGTCGAGGCTGTACCTCGGAGGATCGCCGCCGTGGCAAAGGGACAGAAGTTAGGGGATTCGCTTTTACGGTCTTGCTTCAGACAACTTAGCGGGTCGTCAACGGCCCCGGCTCCGTCTCTCTCTCTCTCTCTCTCTCTCTCTCTCTCTCTCTCTCTCTCGCTCTTATCTCTCGAAACGTCGACGTTACAGCGGTTACGGTTAACTAGCGTTGCATTCGATTCACAAACAGGCGCAACGTACAGTGTTATTGGACACGTTCCTATCTGTACCCATTATTCGTCACGCGCTCACGCGGCGTCCGAATGGTAAATTATGTCCGCCATATAATGCCAGCCTGGATCCCTAAATCGAATCAAAATCTCACGTTCTGACGATTGCTGGATCTCCTCTGCAAATATTTGTCTATTCCGCAACCGGAAATACTATCACGCGCGCCGAACAACGCTTGCTCTCGATAACCCAAGCTCGTTTACCGGGAAACTTTCGGGTAAACAGGATACTCATAATCGGGTGAAAAAATCCTGTTCCTGAATAAACTAGATTCTAGAGTCTAGGGGAAACTAGTTCGCGATCTGCTAACACGCATCGAATGTAAATATGTGTGCAGATTAACCCCCTCGGATGCCAGAACTCGGGTCTTAAATTCCAATCTTCTGCTAGCTTGTTCAAATCACATTTGTTGTATTCGCGCCAATCAGCAGTTTGTCGACGAGCGTTACTGCCAACGTTGATCTCAAATAACTATGGATAAGGACATTTTCGGAGTCACAGGAAATCACGCATCCATTGATCAGTCAAGTGCCCAACAATTCTTCTTTTGTTAACACTAAACGACACACGCTGTCTTATAAAAGTGACGAGATTGAATTTATTTTTATTTCGTGCGATTCGTATTATAATTAAAACAATGGCTTTCTTTCCCAGTAGGGATCGTCGATTATAACGGAAACTTTTGTACGGAATTCGATGTATTAAAAAAGGGATTGTAAACGCAATAAACCGTTTAAAATAGAGATAGTTCCTATAATAGATATTATCCCGTCGATTTTCAGGGATCCGGAGATAGCGGTTGCTCGTGAGACCGGTCGAAAGGCGCGAGGCGTTCATGCGTGTAAGATAGTTAGATCGAGATCGAAATGCGAGAGCTAGCTCAGAGACGAACGTTAGAAACGAACTGAACGATAGATATAACCGGCGAGGCATCGATAATCGATGGTAGTCCGTCTCGTCGATGAGGGCCAATTACGGCGCGAGCTGGAAATCGATCCTCGATCTCGTCGTTCTCCGTGATCCTGCCGATCGCGCGGCGTCGATCCGCGTCGGCGCGAGCACGCTGCCGACACATTCGGACAATCCCAAACATAATAAATGCTCTGCTAAATATATTTATTTAACCATTATCCACGAAAGCGTCTTCCACAATTTCAGTAAAATCCAACGCAAAGGATGAAGAATTAAAATTCTTGATGTACAATCAGAATATACCACAATATAAAATAATATACCAGAATATACTAGAATATACCATAATATAGCTGAATATACTAGAAAATAGCAGAATATAGCTGAATATACTAGAATATACCAGAATATAGAAGAATATACCACTATATACCAGAATATGCCATAATATGCCATAATATAGCAGAATATACTAGATTATACCAAAATATAGCTGAATATACTAGAATATACCAGAATATAGCAGCATATACCACAATATACCAGAATATGCCATAATATACCATAATATAGAGGAATATACTAAAATATACAATAACATAGCAGGATATACTAGAATTTAGAGGAATATAGCTGAATATACTAGAATATAGCAGAATATAGCTGAATTTACTAGAATAAACCAGAATATAGTTGAATATACCACAATATACCACAATATACCAAAATATAAAAGAATATACCACAATATTGCTGGATATACCAGAATAACCCAGAATATAGCCGAAGATACCACAAGATAGCAGAATATGTCATAATATACCATAATATAGCAGAATATACTAGAATATAAGATAATATAGCTGAATATACTAGAATAAACCAGAATATTGCTGTCTCCACCGATAATTTTTAGACTACTAAATATATCTATTTAATCATTTTCCACAAAACCATCTTCACAATTTCAGTAAAATCCAACGCAAAGGATTAAGAATTAAAATTCTTGACGTACAATCAGATCTGTCTCCGCCGATAATTTTTAGACAATGCACACCCGCCGGGTAAACCGATACGGAAAGCGGTGCTTGTAAACTTTCGAAGCGCGGATAATCGGCTCGCTTCGATGAATGCATAAGGGACAATGGTTCTTCGAACGTGAAATGAGCGTCCGACATTAGTGTGCACTATCAGAATATTTATTTCCAGTTCATTGAAAAACACTCGACCGATATCGAACGGCGCGGCGCAGCGCGGCTAATTCTGTAACAAGGCGGCGGGCAATTTAGCGGCGACGTACGGTTAATGTGTCATCGGGTTCTCGTGGATACCATTACATTTAATTATCGTTTGGTCCGAGACAATTTCCGCTGAAAACGGGGGCCCCGACAATAAGTCTTCATCCCATCGGCAGCCAACGGGAAATCGTATGCTCCTTTCTTACCGGGCACTCCCGCTCCATTAGCCAATAGTTGACTTAATAGTCGATCATTCGATTACAGAGCGCCGAGACTTTTCCGCCGTTTTTTGTCGTAAAAGTTTCAAGTTCCGTTCCGCGATTAAGTTGAAATGCAATTTTCCCGTCCGAGCTTCGTAACCCTCGCCCTCCACTTCGCTACCCTATCCCCCTCTACCCCTCTTTCGCCCCTTCTCTCTCTCTCCCTCCCCTCTCTATACCAGCGCAGGTGTTCCTGCTTCGTATTTCTTACTGGTCCCGCGTCCTCATCTTTCTGCGAAACTCCGATTCGTGTTCGAAGAAAGGAGGAAATAAAGGAGGCGAGAACTTTTGTTGCGACCCGTAATCCACGCCTATGCGACGCTTATTATTCTTTTATTTGAGGGAACGAGGGCACGAGGGGAGATCGCGGCTGCAAGTAGATGAGGACAATCAGGCCTCGTGGTCGCGTCGAATGAAAAAGTTGCGTCACCGTTGCAGGAGAAGAGGAGCAACGCGAAAATTGCTCGGAACATACAGGGTGGCTCGCGGTAGACCTCGCAACTCGCGAGCCCTTTGTCGGCGACGATGATTCGTTGAAAACAGACATTTGGTACGCTGAAGAGGTTACGGTATATTTCGACCGCTTCTGTTCCGTACTAGAATTTACAATAATACTTCAAATGTTCTCTGCAGGCAAGTGAAATCAAATATCAAAGTCCTGGGAAAAATAAAAATATAAGGCTTGGTGAAGAGGAAAATATTTGTTAACCAATATTATACTGGAAGTTCTAAGCAATGGTTTAAACACGAACGACTCTCACGAGAATTTATTGTAACTATTAATCGGTCCAGAGTCGATCATTATAATCTTAATGCGTCTCTATTTCGTGTAGGAATTGTTAGTGACCCGAAATGCGACTGCGGACATGGTAGTCAGGGCATTAATCATATGGTTCGGCAATAATTTACAGCGTTCTGGGCTAATTCAGCAGTTGCGTGAAACTAACCATCGGTTGCCCTTAAATTTGGAAATGTTGGTTGCCCGACCCAATATTGGGGCTCGTCTTCTTATTTTTAAGTTCTTGAAAAAATGTAAGCTGTGAATTTGATTTAATTTAGTGTGGAATGTGTATGTATGAATGTGTATATGTACGTATACTGTAAACTGTCTCGATGTGGCAGAAATAGATCTCGACTGAGATCTGAAATGCCTAAACAAAAAAAAAAGAATAAAAATATACAGGGTATCTCATTTGAAGGGAAAATCGAAACTGAAGAGTAATGATTACGAACCAATGTCCGACAGAGCACACTGTTCAATATTCGAGGGGTGGTTCGCAAAAATCGGTGCGCAGCCGTTATCCGCACGCGTGTCCTCGACACTACAACGATCAGGATCGAAATGTAGGGCGACGGATTAATCCGGAATAAAAATAACAGAGCGAAGAAGCGCCGCCGGTTTAAGGAAGAAGAATCTGGCCCCGAAGATGAAAAGACAAAATCGCCACGGAGGGCCAGGGACAAGGGAGAAAATGAGAATTTATGGTCGAGGCATTAATACGGACAGTCGGTGTTGTCCGGGGCCGGGAAATGTAATAGAGACGTAAGAATCTCGCCGGAGAGAGGAGGAATGAAAGTAAAAGAAAGAGAGGAAAGAATGGTGCCGGGTCGAAGAATGGTCGTGGAGATTTTTTTTTATTCAACGCAGTCACCCGAAATAAAATAATGAGCGGGGAGGAGAGGGGCCGGGGCGGGGACATAGAGGAGAAAATGAAAGCTGGAAAGAGCGATGCGTTCCATTGTAGAATGGCACGACGACGACGACGCTGGACGTATTATTTTCTTATTACCTAAGATAGCAGTCTGGTCGACGCTGTAGCCGTTGTATCGCGAGCACGTGAATGCCGGGGTCACGGCTAAATACCTGCTAAAGAGGTTTTGAGATTCCCCTAGAGGTTAGTCAGACGTGAAACTGGTAAATAATATAATGTGCAGACGGAAAGCGAAGAGAGAAAAGCGACGGGAAGGAGAAAGAGAGAGAGGGGGGAGAGGGAGAGAGAGAGAGTGACCGAACCCCCGTGTAATTATTTACGCCTGTTCCCGTTGCGAACAATGAATATTCAGCGCGCTGCGGCTGAGTTCGGGAAGGTTTTCGATACGTAGCGTTAATGAGAGCACGTAGACTGGTTTCAGCTTGGGAAAAAAAAATGAACGAACCGGGCGAGACGTCGAATTGTACGAGTCCGTTCCGACTGACAAATAGCTTGCACACGGTTCGTTGAAACAAAGCCGAACCCTGCAACGTAAACAACGCGCAACAAAATTTTGCGAACGATCGGAGCCAGCGCGGCGTGGGAACAGTCGTGTAAAAGTCCCTTCGAAATGCACGAAACTTCAATCAATTTCTGCTGATGTTGCTCACCAAAAGAACCGAGTAAAGTTGACTAATATCAGACCCTAGCCTAGCCCAATTATCTACAGAATTTTTTAACAAAGCTCGTAAGGGTTTGTTTTTTAATTGTGTGTCATAGTTGTCTCTTTCTCATATGTTCGTCATTTATTTTCACTTTTCGTCTCGTATTAGGAAAAAGTGGAATTAAGGGTACCGAACGGAGTTATGCGACTTTCTTTGGTACTATGTATTTTCTCCAGCGCGGTGTTCTATTCGACAAAGAACTTCATTGTGTCGTAGAATGGAGTCTAACTGTATGCTAATGTACTATTAGACGCAGCTAAGTGGTATTGGCTGATCAATTGTCTGCGAAGAGCATACGGGAGGTAAATACAGGTCTGTCAAGATGCAGAATTCGCTTCACGAATGCACAGCCAGTCACGATGATTTACACGCATCTTTTAATTTAATGTTAGAGTCATTTCTGACAAACACGGAGCTATAAATGAGCACACGGAGCAGTTTTATGAATTTACCAATATAATTTTGGCCGAGTATTCCAGGAAGCATCGCATTAATAGAATACAGAATTTGAGAAAAATCATCGAAAAAGCTACGAACTAATAAATCCATTGAAAATATATTCGCAAATCGCCAACTGGTTTAAATTGTGACTCTGCTAAATGACGGTAAAGTGACTTCAAGAAACGGCAATAAAATGGAACCTTAATATCAACATCAAACGAGCAAGAAGAATGAGGAACTTCTCAGCTCGAGGAGAAGAAGACATCCTTTGTCAGCTTCTCTGCATTTTATATAGAAGTTAATTGAAGTTTCATTGAACCATGAAATGACCCTTTTCACACTGAGTCTCAATATTAGACAGTATTCTGTTAGTTGTCAAGTTGATGCTCGAAAACTATAAAAAGGTAAGTTATGGTCTTGGAAAATAGAGGCTTCGGGCTTTAAAACGAGTGCAAATTCCTCGAGAATTGGAAAAGTATCGAAATCGTTTTCGATCCACCGTATATGTAACCCCTTAGTACAACGTTCCCTCGAACAACAGCACAAATTCCGTTAATCGCATAATTTTTCCTGGCGATAGCGAGCCCACACGAACGAGTTGCTTCGGCCTCGGAGCAATAAACATGGCGTGCTCCCCGGCATTGTCCGAAAACGTTTGTCGACGATCGAAAGAGGCGCCCCGTTCCATTCACGCGGACAAGTTAGTACGAGCGCGTTCGCTCGCCTGCCGCGCGGCATCGAGCGGATTTTAGTTACGCGCGGCGAAAGGGTTAATAGCCATCGAATTTACACCGATGATAAAAAAAGGGAGGGATGAGAGAGAGAGAGAGAGAGAGAGAGGCGGTAAGCATCGGGGTTCCGCGCGAATCGTTGGCCGTTGGTTCCGGGCCGGGACGACCGTTGCTTATTAGCCGCACCTGACTAACATCTGTAACAGTTGCAGCCATTTTTTACCGGCGGCGATCATCCGATGCGTCCCGGGACAAGCCTCGGTTCGACGGTCGAACGACCAGCGGGGTCGTGGTCCAAGTGGAAATTCAATATATCGAGTGGCTCGATTCTGTTCGATCCTCCGGCCTCGTCTAGCCCCACCTGGCAGCCCTTCCCCTTTGACCGGGTGCTTTCACCCCCTTTTTCCACCGGCGGTCCACTTCTATCGGGATGAGTACCCTGTGTACGTTGTGTACAGTATCTACGCAACGGCATTGTGCAGAAGTCACGCTTCGCTTTATTGAAAAGCCGCCTTCTCTATCGCGAATGGGCCGCGCGCCACAACGGAAATTGCAGGTGAATTCTTTGTGAACAGTTGCACGGCAGTGGGACTTTTGAGGGACACGCGAAAGGATAAATGAATGGACTTCGAGGCGTGTACGTTGATTGGAACCGGCCGTGTGTTGTTCGACGTATTCGACGAGCCTCCCTCACCCCCTACCCCAGCCCCGGTATGCACCGGGAAAAAGTCGGGTGCGGCCAGCAAGGAAATTCGGTTGCGGTGATATTCGGAATTCGGTGGTGTATCTGTACGCGCGACTCGATCCACGGGGACACAGGCCGTTTGCCGATCAAGGTTGCGAGACGAAGCAATTAACCGGAGATTGCGAGATACGCCACGCTCCTTTGTTGTTTGCGTGTGTAATTCCGCGAAACGAGTGCGGCGGCCCGGGCTGCTTACCGTGCACGCGCGCGGAAACATTTGGCCAATCGATACGCGCAAATAATGCAGCGTTTACTCTATGTAGGATTGTGAGAAGAATAGTATCTCCTGGCCGATATACGTCCGTCGCTAGACCCGTGTTTTGGACATATATTTGAACGGACTTTTTGTTTTACGATTACTGAAATTATAAAGATGCTTTCAACCTCTCGTCATTTTGGTCAATTGAAATCGATGCATGTCTTCTAAAATTGCATGTAGAAAACGTGCTGGAATTTGAGATCGAAGAATAAACCGTCGGTGGAAAGTATTTGATTACGAAGGGAAAACTATCGATATTAATTGCAACCGGGTAAAGATCGCGAAAGTGTAGTTCGAACAAACAAGAAAATAATTCCGAATAGTGGCGGACGATGTGGATGGGAGGTTGAAAGCAAATTTAAATTTAAAAAAAAAAAGCAACGCATTTAGAGGAGCCGGCTGCTTTTATCGAGGGTCGTGGATAAAAAGCACAATGTGTTTTCCCGTTCGGGTTCGTTTTACATGCAAAACACTTTTTAATTAATCCGCAAAATATGCAGTGCAGGGCCATAGCCGGTGTTTCAGGTCATTTTGGCCTCGCTTCATTGGGAGTACTTAGTGGAAATAGAATTTTAGTTAGACTCTCCTTTTTTTTTCGCAGATCAAACAAAGTATATTCCGTGCCGGAAGCGAAATGGACGCTGATACCGTAGTATCTAATGGGGTGAATTTTTTGCACTTTCACGTTTTCAACGTAATGAACGTAACGTAATTTACACGTTGGGACAAGTAGCACGATAAAAATTTAATTCCAAGGAAATGCTTATAAAATAAACGAAATCTCCACCTCGTCTAATATACAGAAAAATTGAAGCCAATAATAATTTCGAACATACGGTTAATATCATTTTACCCAGTTCATCTCGTACAAGGTGTTCGGGAATTAATTAAAAAGTCTTTTGAACTAACAACAAATGGTATTATATCTCGTCCGACGCAATGCGTCTCTCGAAAAATTATTATAACGCTCGTGCGCGTTGTTAAAGAGAAAATAATTCATCCCTTTTATAACGAGCGCCGACCGCTAAATTTTATAGCTGCAATAGTTAATTCACGGTGTCAAACTAGGTTGCCTCGTCATTAAATTCCGAGCGAAATTTATCTCTTGTTTAATGGCCTGCATTCAGTTTTTCAGGGTGCCGAGTTAACGAACTCGCACCGTTCAGTGGTGATAGCCCTTTGTTCGCGATACAACATGTCGCCATTGAAATAGAATCTTAGACGGAAATTCAAAAACGCGTTCTGTGTATGGTAAATGCCCGCTCATCCTGATATATAATGCTGTTTGGTGTATTCAGTATGACCAACTATTTGAATTCCGTCAAATGTTCACGGGGATACATAGTGCATAGGATATAACGTAAAATCAATAGAATACGAAGATCCTTTTGAAATCGAGAACAGTTCCACGATAAAGCACGCATAGCTGCGAGGTTTCCGTTACCAATAAAATGCCGTCAGTAAAATAGTTGGTCGAACATTCTCCCCTAAAAATATTGAAACCGCTCTGGCAATTGTCAACGGATTTAAATGTTAGAAAATAATGAGTAAACGAAGCAGACATTGATCTTTCCCTTTTGCGATGTTCCTTTCTAATTATCCAGGAAGCTACAAATAGACTGCCTGTAAATAATAACCGACAAAATACAAAGAACAGAGATTTCCCCTTCGTGCAATTCATCTGTGGGCGAAATTCGTGCAACGAACTGATAGCATTCGCCGAAAAGCAAATGCGCGGTGTATTCGAATTAGTATTCTTGTAACATCGATCGGCACGGTCCAGCGCCGCGGTGATAAAAGTTTCTTGATCGTCAGCCGAGATCACGGACGCCGAACATCTGCCGCATTATTATCAGGGACAACAGCCGACTCTAACATTCGTAAATATTTGCCACCACAAAGCGCAAACATTCGAAATGGGTGTGCTCGCGCGAGAGCGCGACCGTCTCGCACCGGAATTTTGTCAAATTTCAATAATCCGGCGATAATTCGACGGCAATATCAGCGCAACGAAGTCACGCGATTAATTACCATTCGAACCTGGAAATTATATAGCCGTGGCCCGACAATTGCCGCGATCGTCCTTTCATTAACCGAACATCCGAATGCTATGGGATGCAAATGCGCCGGCGAATAACAGAATAGAAAAGTGTTAATTATACCCCCCGTCGAGAAATCGATATCGAATGTCAAAACGGTGCAGGGTTCGTATAATTGGAAGAAATGGACGCGGCGGGTAAATTGCGCTAGCGGGGCAAGAAAAAATTGAAATACACAATCGAATTAGCTTTTCCTTCTCGCTGAGTGAACAGTTTGGAGCATTTTTCAAATTTCACGAATGTGTCAACGGAAGGGGACGCTCCGATACGCCAGCGGGGCTTTAAAAGTTTTAATATCAATTTATGAAAAAGGCCATCAAGTTCCCCGGATCAGAATCCTATCATTTCTATTTAAATCATAATGTTTTGAAAATTTTGGCGGTGCTATTTTTATGCTCCACGGTACATGTCGCGGAACGGAAACGTTTTCGCATTTTTCATTGGAACGTTTCCCCGCTGTTTTATAGGATTCTTGCTGCGTGCACGATATAATAAATATTTGACGAACGCGCGTCGCGCGGCTGGAAAATGTTAACGAATATTGTATGTATGATAACGGATATCATGCATTTGCTGGATTAGCTTATGAAAAATTTTGGCCACCGCGCCGCGGCGCCAGGAAGACGTCGATGACAGTGAATGACAAATTGAAACTGCAGCCTGGAAGAGCGCGTTTTCGGATACGGGCGTTTATCCTTCCCGGTTGGTTGCATCCACGTCCATTCGTTATCGTGAACGCATACAGTTTTTTTTTTTAATGCATCTCATACGCACGGAACGCATAAACGTTTCTTCCATATTAAACGTTGGATAGCATCGTTCGCAGGCGCTCGGTAAATTACAACGGCGAGCGGTAAAATTGCACGGACCAACAATACCGTGTTCTGCCTTCGTTAACGTCACAAAATGCCAACAGTATTTGCATGCATACGTACACGTTAATGCTATTACACTTTACCAGTAAATAATGTCTTCCAACAGCTGAAGAAACAGCCGAACCGAACGATTTAAATACGGGTCGATCGCTGACTGGTTTCACCACGTGCCTCTTCGTTCGAATAGTATCGTATTAGCAAACCAAGTGACAAATAATGTACTCAAAAATTAGTTAACAATGTACTAAAAAATAAATTATCTCAGCAGTTGCTCGCATTCATCCACATAACAAGTCTGTATAGAGGTATTTGACGAATCTGGTGAATTTAAAAATATCAAGGATTTTTAACGTTTTATGCACACGGATTAACCCGTCAGACAAGCTCGGACATATTGTGAAAACATGACAACATTTTTCAGATTTATATTTTCACGTAAACAAATCCAAAAAATTGCATTATCATTCAAAGAGCTGTTCAAGTTTAATAAATCCATGAACTGAAGTCTTTAAAAAGTCCGAAGCCATTATTTCTTTACATTTTGTTCAAAATTATATCAGTCCCGAGTTTAATCGTCACCAGACTGCGACTGTTTATGCAAAATAGAATCATTTGGTCGATCCATCGAAATACACACGGAAAACGTGAAAACCCTTCGAAATGATCTCCACTCTGTGTATGCTCATGAATATTCAGTAGATTAAGCGATGGTGGGTCACATTTAAATTGTCTTTTAATACACATCGTTAAAAAAAAGAAGCACGTTCACATTTTGCAAAGCCATAAATCGTGTGCGAATGAAACCGTCAACGCGCATGCATCAAAATATGAAAAAAAGAATCCCGCCTGACGGATCGGTGTCACGATTCAACGGTATAGAACAGAAAAGAGTTATCACCGATCGTGTTACTTGATCGCGTTATCGCGATGTTACTTTAAAAACGGCGGCGAAAAGGAAAACGGAAAAATAAAGGCCGATCGTCGAATCTAACGGGGAACCGATTCGGAAAGCACAATGAAAATAAATTCTGGGGAAAATGGTGGGGCGACGGTGTGCGACTAATCGTTTGACCGTTTCGCCTCTGACTAATTAAAACGATCGCCTGATTTATTTCGCAGTGTCGCTACTGCGTGGTTCGATGCAAAAATCCGCGGACAAACCCGGGGCCGGGTACATACAGCGTGCCCTCGTGTTCGGGGTTGCGAAACGGGTCAAGAGGGGTCGAAATTCGCTCTTAATTAGCCGACATGTTCGGTGCGCCGCGTGCACCGGTTAGACAGAGTTTACGGGTCTTTGTTCGGCTTAAACAATCAAACGAACCCATTTGTTTGCCGGTGATTATTTTCGAGGCGGCGCGGAAGTGCATTTAACAACGCTTTTACGGTCGACCGACCCATTGATTACTGCCCCCATTTAAATCAACGTCTCTCACACTTACGACGCGACAGAATGTTCGCCGATACTAGACACCGTCGACCCGTCAACGACACTGCGAATGTCTGACGCTGTTAACTTCCCGCGAACATGCACCGTGCCGGGATCGCCTGTTGCGGTGCGCAATTTTCAGAGGCAGCCAAGGAATAGCAACTTTTATCACACGACTATTTCGAAATCAACCTATTGTGTTAAACTATAGCACTATAGAGCACATACTCTACTGAAAACTGTGTTTGAGAATAAAGTGTAACGCGGTACAGGGCTGAACTTCGCCTTGACAACCCAGAAATTTTTAACCCTTTACAATATAATCCTGTACCTCCAGACGAGAAAATGCCAGAAATCGAGGTTTTATGGCGAGGAATTCGCTGGTTCGAAAGTTATGCGAGTTTAAAGTTGAGCGATTACACGTTGTTCCGGGACAACCTGTCATCGAACGATAATTAAAATATGGAGTATCATATAGGGGATCTCAAAGAGAATGTATAATCCAAGTCGGTTAGGATTAGGTCGCTGGAGGGGTGAGCGATCATGCTTGCAAATGTACGTTATCGACATCACAGCGTGTTTGCGCTGCCATCCAGCGATTTCGCTCATCAAACGATGCGCAATGCCGAGCACACACCAACAAGGCGGCGTCACAGGGGACCGACATCAAACTTTCCCTCAGGCAACGTCGGTCCACGGGGACCGATACTAGGCTTTTCGTTTAGGCGACGCGTCGACTTGGAGAGGTGACTTCTGTAACGAACTCTTGCAAGCTTTAAACGCTCATAACTCTTGAGCCAGTCGATTCCTCGCCTAGAAACTTCGATTTTTGGCACTTTCTCGTCAAGATGTACGGGATTATATAGTAAAAGGGTAAAAATTTCTGGGTTGCCAAGGTGAAGGTTAGCCTAGGACAGTAACCATGCCCAAACTTCCAAAGCATTCCTCAGAGTCACTACGATGCAACTGTATTTCAGAGAGTCGTAAGGATTCGAAGTGCATTCTCGTTTATGCGAGTTTTAATCGCAGTTTCGGTGATCGGCGAGCTTGATTGCCGCAAATGAAAAGAGACTTCGGGTCAATGCGAGAACATTATACGAGACCCTGACACGATCGGATTTTTTGCGCCTGGTCGGGCCTCCGTCCAGCTACAGTTGCGCGACTGCTGACACCGGTATCGATTAGTTCACCTTATCAACGATCTTTTCCCATTCGGTCTGTTGCACTCTTCCGACGCGCACGACCGCCGATCTGCATCGACGCGAGAGACAGCAAGAAAAATGAAGCTCCTCGAAGAAACGAACTCTGTCCGCCTGGGATTTTTATTGTTTCAACGACGACTAACCCTCCGGTGGCGGAGCTCGGGCCCGTTTTGACCCGGAGTTGCAAATGTTCCGCCTAAATTCGAGTTCCTTCGACGCGTCCGTGTTTAAAACATGGACATGGACATTACACAATATCGTGTGTAAAACGCTTTATTTAATGAGACAAATTGTACAAATACGATAAAAATTATTATTATATTTTACACGGTATTGTAATCTTGGCACAAACAAATATGTACGGACAAATGGAGCATTCTCTTTATTATAATGCTGATAAATGAACCGATATATACATAGTAGAATATTCGTTATCAGCGTCACATGTTTATCATCACCGAAATCTCTGTATAAATAAAATGAAATTAATTCTACGCGTGTTGTTCTGGAAATTAGTAATTCCACCCCGTTACGGGTGTTTAATATTTCATAAAAAGTATTTGTGTTTCCTTTTAATAAAAATACTATATACCCATGGAGATTATTGCCGAAACAAATAATAAGAGCGACTCAGTTATTTCAAATAATACCAAAACTCTGTGAAAGCATTGTATAGTCCACTTATTCGAAAATCGCTAATGCGCTTCACGTTTTCATTATGTTAATACAACGTGTATTATTTTAATAATTCACTATATTTTAATCCCCATTTAATCCAACCTTAATCCAAACATACATCGTAATAATTTATGATTAAAGCTACAATTTAAATGCTACCATTTCAATCCCTATTTGTGATACTTCTGACATGTTTGCTCAAAATTATGAATTGATAATACGTAATCAGATTAAATTTACTTCAGCACATTATTCACTCAACGTAACTTAACGTGACATTTTATTCTTCTCATTTTTGTCACTAAAGGGTTTCTTCATTTCATAATACAGTGTTTACTCGATGTATGTCCAAAACGCGGGTCTAGCCAGTGACATGTATCGGCCAGGAGATGCTTTGAACCACGGCTCACGTAGTATACCCCGCAGCAGTGGGGGTAGTTCTGGGACTTTTATCCGCTAGGCGATTGCGACATATACAGAGCAAACACTGCAACTTCATTTCTTTTTTTCTAATACCATTAGTATTCAAAGAAGACTGCTTTATGAAGAGATAAATTGAACTTCTGTATAATGTTTGCACGAGCGAGTAACGAGTGCGCGACAATTTCTTTGGGTCGTCGCATAATTACGTAAGCAATAGAATTGTGGGCAAAAGCTGGAAACTACGCTTGGGGACCAGCGAGTAGCCGACCAACAGCATACACAAGCACTTCAGCAAAGTATCTAGAAATAGGGAAACTCACCGAGCGAGAATAGTTTCGCTTTTTTTTTTCTCTCGTTCCAGTTACCTGCCGCACAATTCCTGCGGTCCCATAAATCTCTCGTTCCGCGTCGACTATACGCCGCCCGGTGTAATCGTCCATTTCGTACTAGACTCTCGTCGAACGACGGTTCCTCTATTCGTTCTCTCGTGAAAGTATTATATCGACTGTACTGTGCCAGCGCTAGTCTGCCCCTTTCGTTCCTTTCGGGGGTTTTCATTCGGCCCGTGAAATATACGATCGAACCCGTACTTTTTTTTTGTACCACCCCCCTTTCACCGTCAGAATACCAGTCGCCGGGGGTCGGAGATAAAGCTGTTTACACGTCGCGGCGTATTTCATTTTCTTGCCCCGCGATTTTTGACAAATAAAGGACCCCGCGCTATTAACCAGCAGTCGCCGAGCCTGGACCGCCACATTATTCCACTTTTTCGGGTTCTACAGCAGAAAATTACTAGAGATTACAAGTATAATGAAAATTGTCTGCACTCGGTGAAAGATGCAGGAGCTACCTGGACATTTATTTCTTCTTTAAGTTATTTTAGTGGTTTCTTGTTTCCGATCTAGGGGACTCGATAGTGGGAAACTAATCGACTAGGTCGCTGTATACAGGGTGCGGCCGACTAACATGTACAAGCGAGGTGATTCCTCATGAAAAAATAAGAACAGAATATGGAATAAAATTTTTTCATTTAAGGCTTAATTTTCGAGAAAATCGAGTTTGATATGTCTTCACGGTAATTTCCATTACAGGCTCCTAATGCTCGGATCATATCAACGTATTCGCTGTTAGTGTACATAATAATGAGATAAACGAAAACTAACTGCTTAGGCAGATGACATACAAGAAGAAATCTCAGATCATTGTTTACAAACACGATACGCGTTATAAGTTGCTCGACAGCATATCTACGCATCGGATTTTCAAACTCGATTTTCTCGGAGACTGAGCCTTAAATGAAAAATTTTATTCCATATTTTGTTCTTATTTTTTCATAAGGAACCAGCTCGTGTCCGCTTGTTCATGTTATTCGGCCGCAACCTGTATATTTGCTGGGACTTGGGAAAAGTGCGGACAAGAGGGACACGGAACCATGATCTCGAGATTCGTCGACTTGGTCAGCCACACTTTTTGAATACCGCTCTCGCTGGTCCTCCGAGTTTTCCTTTAGTCTCTTACGGTTTCTCGAGATCTACGACCGTCCCAATCCCACAATCGTCCGTTCAACGACCATATGCACCCTCGAATGTCATTCGCAGCTTCTTCGTATCTGCACAATCAGCGCTCTGCTTCTTTCTATAACTTCCCAAGGAACGTCTCTACTGTGCCTTTTCCAGCAACGTTCTTTAGCACGCGGCTCAGTCTGTTCTTGCACGTGACAGCGTGACCGGTATGTGACCGGTATTTCCCTAATCCGAAAGAATCCCTAATTTTTATGGATCTCGAAAGTTAGTTCTGGATGCTTGCGAGGAGTTGTGGAGAACGAAGATAAAAATATAATTGAATTAAAGAATAAAATAGCAAAAATACTAGACTGATTTGATGTTCCAAAAGCATATGTGGCCATTCATTACCGAAATACCGTTCTGCAATGACCATAAGATCATTAAAACATCATACTTGCGCGCGGAATGTCATACACGCGTAAGTGCATAAATTTTCCAGCTGACTTGTCTAAAGAAACGTTATGTTTCACTGAAATTAATTACAACCACTTGTGTTGTGTAACGAGTCCAAAATACAAAGACCCATTAATTATCGCAATTTTGTGCATGCATATTTTATGCGAGATTGGTTTCCACGTTAAATTGTCCTTTACAAATTGATTCATGCAAATATTATATTGAAATATGGTTAACGACCAGCGAACCGATAATTAAGGATTTACTTGGTATAAAGACTGTTAAATATTTTAAAAAGACGATTATTATATCAAATTGCACCGGGTAATATTAGATTATTTAGTACATCTCTTTACGAGGTAAACGTTCAATTATATTTTTATTATTACAGCAAATGAGGGTTAATTCCATTCAGGTCACGATTTAAAAATTTATCTAGGTCGTCGTGTATGTGGGGCACACACTATTTTCAAATCTGTGCCACGGTATACATTTTTTAAAATGATTTGCCTTATGAAAATCTGTAGAATTTATAATTAAACAACAGAACGTAAATATCCATATGTGCCGCAGAAAAGCGTGTAACAGAAGGAAAAGAAGAATAAACAATTATGTTTCAGCTGTGTATAAATGTCAAAAAATGGTAGAAGTCCTCAAATACTGGATTTTCAAAACCTCCGCAACATGCGTCACACATGATATTATTATACACGAAACATTAAAAATTTTCGTAACAACCACAGACGTGTAGTCATTCCAAAAGCACAGCACGAACGCATCTTTCTCCGTTTTTTTAATCGTCGTTGCTACATTTGAGAGTATCTCTCGAGTACACAATTTCATTTCACAGGGAAAAAAGACATTTTCCATCCACCGAGAAATATACTAAAAACAATTCCCGTTTGCAAAGGGTTTAAAATGGGTGTTCAAAGTTTGACCCCAGAATTTACAAGGACATCTCCCGGTGCCTAATATTGAACTAATCCTGGCTTCGCGGAGAAACAAAACTCGTTTGGCCGACTTTTAAAAACGGCATTCGTACATAGGGAGTGTTTAAACAATTGCGTGAGTCACTGTATCAACTACCGCTCCTCAAAACCTGTACAACACGCCTGCACAAACACTCGCAAAAATCCTCTGAGTGTATCTGTGACATCAGCCTTGACCAGACCGCAGGGTTAAAGAACCTCTGCCCTGTAGGGAGCAAACGGACAGCCCAAAGAGGCGACTCAAACATCAGGGTACACAACGCGGACCTGTTCTGTTGTCCCTGAAAACGTTTCGTCAAAAATTTAATCTGCTTCCCGGCCGAGAGGCCGGCCTCCGCGTAGAACACCGGGACTACATTAATTAGACCCACAATTACGGTAATGGGGGAGTTCGTGCGTCGCAATTATCGTAGCGCCGCGAAGGCAGTTAATTAAGAGAAATTCAATTAAGCTCTTTCGGCGCTCGACGCGACCGGCGGTCGCGGAGGGAAGCTAGGATCCTGGCGGCACGCACCCGGCCAATTTCGAAACCGGTGAACTTGGCTCCCCGCTGACATTGTGACCCCTCTCACCTTCACCCAGAAGCCACAAATCATGACTTAGCTGATTGGCGTCACTTGAACTGGAAATACTACCCCCAGCAAGAATCATTTGATCAAGTCAATCAAGCCTCTATCATTATTCACATTTTCAGTGTGGGAAACGTTTTCCAAACCCGCCCTATAAATGAAGTATTAATACAAAACTCATGACTTAGCTGATTGGCGTCACATGAACTGGAAATACTACCCCTAGCAAGAATCATTTGATCAAGCGAATCAAGCCTCTATCATTGTTCACATTTTCAGTGTGGAAAACATTTTCCAAACCCGCCCTATAAATGAAGTATTAATACAAAAATCATGACTTAGCTGATTGGCGTCACATGAACTGGAAATACTACCCCCGGGAAGAATCATTTGATCAAGCAAATCAAGCCTCTATCATTATTCACATTTTCAGTGTGGAAAACATTTTCCATACCCGCCCTATAAATGAAATATTAATACAAAAATCATAACTTAGCTCATTTGGCGTCACTTGAACTGGAAATACTACCCCCAGCAAGAATCATTTGATCAAGCGAATCAAGCCTCTATCATTATTCACATTTTCAGTGTGGAAAACGTTTTCCAAACTCGCCCTATAAATGAAATATTAATACAAAAATCATAACTTAGCTGATTAGCGTCACTTGAACTGGAAATACTACCCCCAGCAAGAATCATTTGATCGAGTCAATCAAGCCTCTATCATTATTTACATTTTCAGTGTGGATAACATTTTCCAAACTCGCAATATAAATGAAATATTAATACAAAAATCATAACTTAGCTGATTTGGCGTCACTTGAACTGGAAATACTACACCTAGCAAGAATCATTTGATCAAGCGAATCAAGCCTCTATCATTGTTCACATTTTCAGTGTGGAAAACATTTTCCAAATTCGCAATATAAATGAAATATTAATAGAAAAATGAATTTGTGTATTTTCCAAGTAGGTTTTAATCTACCCCCAAGTATTTGGAATATTTTTGTGGCAATGTCTATTGTCACCTTCACCGCTGGAAATATTAAAAAGTGTTCTACTCGCACCTTTTCAAAATTCCTCAGAAATGCAAGTGAACCGATGGACCGGATGCTTCGTGAAAAATCTAACTTCTGCTAAAGTATGACTCCTATCATTTCGAGAACGGTCTAAAGTCTGCGGAGTGGAGAAAGCCTAGAGACTCGCTGCAACTTTAAATTTGAAATCAGTGAAACTGTGCGAAATTTTTCCGGCTTCGAGCTTTTGTCCAGGAGTGTACATTCCGGACGGAGACGGGGAACAGCGTGTTCACGCAATTGGAGGTGTTTGCTCGCGAGCCACGTACAACAGCGAGTAGCGTCGCGTCCCGCTATAATTCGCGGCAACTATGTAAGGCCGGAAGGAAGGAAGGAAGGAAGGATTGTAGATCGCGCGGCTTTCGGGACGGGAAATCGATATGTTACGCGGAGTTATGGGATTGGCCAGTACCCGACGCCGCCCGAACCACTCGTTCCGTGCCCGAACGTTTAATTATCGAAGGATTTAACTCTAAGACATTCATTCGGCCGGTCGATATAAACGACGACGTGATGCGGGTTTTGAGTGAGGTAACTAGCTTTAAAACTGCAACGTTGCGCGCCGCTGAGCGCTCTCACTCTCTCTCCCTCTCTCTGTCCGTTCTGAATTCGACCTGTTCCCCGCCGATAAATCGACCAATTTATCGCCGGAACAAACTTCCAACAGGTATATTTCTGTGCTTTCAATTATATCCGCAGGGAATCGACGGCGAGGGGGCAAGAAGCACACCGCGGAAAAACGTACCGCCGAAATTGCGCAATAAAGACGGATAAAATGTTCGGTTTGCCGTCCACGTGTAAAAACAATGTTCTCGGTCGATATCGCTCGGGGGGGGGGAGGGGGTGGGGGACGTAGGAGTTGAAACGTCAGCTTGCCAGATATTGCCCGGCGATGGAATCGAGGAGAGCCGCAAATGGCTTGTTAATATCGCCGAGTGACGCGGGGTAAACAGCCAGCGCGCGAGATGGCCGTCTCTTCTTCGATCACGCGATTCGAGGGGGTGGCCGGCCCCGTTGATCGGTGAATTAAACGGAGCAATGGAATACTAATTTCGAGCACGCGTGTCCCGTAATTTCCGGAATTAACCGGTGTGTCTGGTCCGCGCTTGCCCCGCGCTGCTGCTGCTGCTCTCGAAAGCTTACTTACTCTCGACTATGCCCTCTCTCTCCCCCTCTCTCTCTCTCTCTCTTTCGCCGCCCACCCCCGCCCCTCTCCCTTCCTCCAACCACCCTCACAGCACCGTGCACACGCAGTTACCAGCGACACTTTTTCACGCCGGCGAACCCGGTAATTTCCATCCAGGCTGGAAATTGCACAAGGCACGCCGAGGCCCGCGCACACGTTTCTCCGTGCACGCGGAAACTATCGGACACGACGACACCGCGTGAAATTCATTAACGCGTAGTCGGGACCGCGTTTGATTCAGCCCGGGGACTGTGTCGTTGAAATTGTTGCGGTGCCCATTTCAAAATTGATAGTCGGCCATCGTGCCGGGAGCTCGCGCGCGTTCGGACAACCATTCGACGAGCTGACAACGGTCCGGTGAAGTCCATTGTAAAATTGGCATCGATCAGTGCTCGATCGACTGGTACCGTTTCTTCGATTCTTATGGCCGTGTGTTTCGAACGAAGGGCGGAAGAGGATCGGTAGATCGGAGATCGCGTCGTTCGGAATGGAAGGTAAAGTACGCGATATACTTCTACCAATCATATGAAAAATATTATTAACCCTTGGCACTCGGCGCTTTTTCCATTCGAAAACTAAATTTTTCTTCCGTCTTAGAATATTTCCATTTTTAGAAGATTTCCACATATAATATTTAAACGTTTCCTTATCTATTAAATATAAATATTGTAATGTAACAAATATTTTGTAATAGTTTGTGTAATTTCTTTGAAATAATGCCAAAACAATTTCTAGTGGTGCTTCAGAGTCACCACTCGAGTGCTGAGGGTTAAAATAATATCTATCATTTAATAAAAACTTGCAGTAATGATATTTAAATAATGTAATAGTAGAATTGAGGTTATATCAAGAGTGACAAGTAGTATGCATGTTACCCAAACAGATTAACAATACCTGTCGCGGTTCAGCGTGGTTAACCCTGATTTACACATAACATTAATTCGCGAATTCAACTAATTAACCGGAACGTCCTTTTTACTAACTCTGCTAACAACTGCGTTAAAAGCCCAGCTAAATTACACGTTGCTGACTACGTCGCGGCGATAGGCGACGACGGGTGCCGCTAATAGGCCAATATTCTTAAAGTATTAAGCAAAGTCGAGAGTGGAAACTGATGTTCGATAAATTGAAAACACATCCCGATACTTCCAAGTAATTTTCGACGATCTTTTTACGTACTATCGACAGCCTGGTTAAAGCAATTAGAGGCGACTTAGTGTAACAGTGGATTGCTTGCAATATATTAAAAGTGACACGTTTAATAGATGTTCCAAAGTGTCTTGCGATCGATACCGAAGCGTTTCATAGAAAAATTCGTTCTACGCTTCAGCCAAAACTTTTTCCCAACCGTACACCGTGATTCAAAATCTCGTCTCTAAAAACGGAAAGTATCGTCGATAAACATTCGAAACTATTCGAACCAGTTCTCGGAGAACCTGATACTTTGTAATCTACTCTAAAAAGTATTGCTCCGAATTTGTTTTTTGACTTTCTCGGTGATTACACGTTTATTCGCACCCGAGGCATGAAAATGCGTGCCGGAATTACGAGGTCCAACGGTGCTGAAAGTCTCGGCGAATTTTTGGTATCGGCGCGAAGCTTGAACGTTTTATATTTCTGCTAATCCTCGGCGAACGTCACTCTCTTTTCGATTAATAATCCGCCCGCGCGCTCCGTCAAATTGCTCGAACGGAAGGGGACAGTCGCGAGCGCAGAGGTAAATCACGGGGGACGGCGAGACCGGCGAAAAACTGTGATCCACGGATTATCGATCGGCACTTGTTGATCGGAAAATACGCCGCGTCGGCGGCCGGGAAGATTGATGGACGAGAATTAATGGATCCTCGGAACGAAGTCGAAACAGTCATTCAACAAATTTCGCAGCCGACACGCAAGATATCGGACAAAGAAAGCAGAGGAGAGGGATGGGGCGGGGAAAAAACGATTATAGAGAACACGAGTTTCCCTTCGAGTTTCTGCCCACGTAGATGGAAGTTCAGCTATAAAGAAGAGCATGAGCACGATGAAGAGAGAGAGAGAGAGATGCTCGCGAGCAACGGTTGCTATCCGATCTAGAAAATCCCGATGATGCGAACGAAGGGGATCCCGGAGTACTTTGCGAGGCATACGAACGGATTTCCAAAGCGAGTTCGTGGGCGGTGGTGCGCGCATAGCTGAAGAACGGAGGACCCAGCAAGAGTGGCTGGCAATTCCGTGAAGGCTGCGGAGGATCGGGGGGCGCAGCATCGGGACTCAGAAACGCCGGTTATTTGAGTTCCAATTTGCGTTTAATAATTGCATTCGATTAATATTCATTGGAATGCAAAGCGGTCCTGTAAAACGGTAAATTCAGCTTCGGCGTGTGGTCGACGCGTTCCCTTCCATATAGGGTGTCCCATCCGAACCAGCCCTCTCGAATGCCTTGCTGTCGATAACGCTGAAAGTTTGTCGCAGACGACAGTTCAGTGGTTTCCAAGTACAGTCTCGATATACCCCAAGGATCAGCACGATATTCCTAAAAATATATACCCCGCTACCGCTGGGTGGTGTGTACCCCAAAGACTCGATTGTTGAGAAGTATGACATGCCACAGAATTAAATAATGAATCCAGTGACAAAACTATTCTGGTTTTAATGACTTTTTTTATGATCCTTCTGTGAACATTCTTGTGACATTTTCCTGATTAAAATCAGGTAATTTCTTATGAAACGGTGAACAACTCAATTATGACGAAAACATAGTAATTCGAGAGGCAGGTTCATTTAAATATCGCCTAGTGTCCCGTAATACCGAGATTGAAAGAGTTTTTAATAGGTCCTCTCTCTCTCTCTCTCTCTCTCTCTATTGAAAACATGGACCATACAAATTTTTTAAAAAACCGTTTTCATTGTTCAAGTTCCAATGGGAACAGACAAAACAAGTTCACGAGTGCAGAAGTTTTAGTTCGAATGGAACACGTAAAATATAAAAATAAAAATTTTACTGCAAGAGAATATTGAATTCTATTGAACGAATAATACTAAAACGATATTGAATCAGTATTAATTTAATCGACTTCGTCGAAAATTAATTTTATGCACTCGTAACAGAAAGGAGTAGATGAAACAGAATAAAACAGTGAAAACACCAAAAGAATTGACGAACACTGTAACGTTAAATTGATTAATTTCTACGTAACTACTGCTTCGTGCGATTACTGCAAACAAATTTTTATTTTCCATGAGAAATCGAAATTTGTCACCAGCCAGCACATTGTAAAACATACAGGTCCATTTAATGAAACTCTTTCCCACCGTGGAGAAATTACTTCTCCCAAACTCTATGAACCCTCCAGCTTTCACTTTTTGTTTGCGACGGTTTACGGGAGATCGTCAGTGGTTTCGCAGGTATTCGAGCGGACTGATTTAAATGAGACACCCCGTGTGCGCCTATATTTACATAGGATTTCACCCTGAAGCCGCGCTTTTTACCGCCCGCCTCTCGCAATCGCGGCACGAGAACGGGTAATACATCCTATTCGTTTCCGCTCTCGCCGGTTTTTACGCGGAGACTAATGGGTTTCGACCATCGGGATACTCCACGTGATTTATTCATGGGGATGCATCGACGAGTTGCCCCGAAGACGTCGGCCGACGCACAGCTGCCTGGGATTACCCCCGATTCACCTTTTCTCCCGGAAAATTGAAACGAGTTTCCCGCTATGGTTTCGATTGGCGGTTGCGCGAGATCGGTGTATCAGCGTTCGATTAATACGGGCCACGTCATCCATCATATTCCCCATGCCGGGTTTACTTTCCGGGATATAAATGTTTGCTCTCGGCAGCTTCCTTTTGGTACAAGAAAGCTTTTAGCCCGACAAGACACACAGCTCTGTCAATATTATGTTCCTCCGAATAGCGTTGACGGACAGGGAGCGAGGCCGATCGACGATTCAATCGGTTGTTCTGCGACTAGTTAACGTCGGTTTATTATTACACGATGTAATCGAGCACGTGAACGTATTGCTGTTTGCACGAGGAAATTCTACCTGTTAACAGGGAAGCGTGTTCAGTGTACGATTTATGTCTCAGAATATTCTTCAAAATGTTCAGAAAGTCCCACAAAAGTAACTTAATAACAAAAATAACAGAGTTCTTATCACGAAGATTATTTCTTGAACTCTTAATAGAGCTCTATTAATAATCGAATGATAGTATAAATCCCGGTAAAGTTGGGCTCGGGTAACGGTATTGTAAACAAAATTAATTTTTGAATCTGGACGAGGAATTGTGTCACCCACGTACGTCCAACGTTGCAGTCAACGTGTTAGGGTAATCACAATGATTAAAAGCCACAATAGCTTTGAATTGATATGGTCTATTTCTTTACGAGGTAAATTCCTTGTCTCGTTCAATGAAAAGAGTTAAATCACTGCAAGTTTCGATACAAATGTTGTTGATTCTCCAGTATTGATGGATAAAAGTGATTCCTCGCATGTTCGAGAAATTAGTACCGCAAACGGCAACACGTACTGACAACGCGGTCAAATTGATAACAAGAAACAAGTGTTACTGGCCTCGTTAAAAGAGCAATAGAACTGAGCACATTGTGGCACAAACAGCACGGTGAAACTTCTCATCACAAATTTCTTGCGACGCGGAGAGCTCAGCTGACCCAGCGTCACCGATCTTCGGAACACAAATGCAAAACCATATTTACATCTGGTATTCGACGTGGACAGACAATACAGAATCGGCGCAGTTTCGCGTATCTCCTGACGGGTTCACCGTGACGCGTAAAAAACTCCCCCGCCGAGCGTAGACAACTTGATCCGGAGCGATCCCCGGGGGGCAAAAACAATTCGGAATCAGTGAACCAGTCGTTGAACATTACAGACTCGCGACCTCGATGCGTGTAAAGAAACCTCTCATCCATCAACACGTTCCTGCGACGCGGTTTCTCTTGAAACCTGAAATCCTGCCCGCGTTTATCTCGACCGAGTGACTCCGAAGCATCGCGGGAAGGGTAGAATATGTGTCACCGGCCGGGGCGAGCAAACGTCACCGCGGATTACATCCCCCCAACATCGCACATTCACTACCGCGAAACGGATGATCGGTACATTGCAAAAACTGATTAACCGTCTACCTTGTTCGATCAGGTTGGCCACTGACGGGTATCACGCGACTCCGCAGGAGACAGGGGAAGAAGAGTGTCAGGGGGTCGGCGGACCCCGTGGCTCCGAGGACTCTCTGTTAACTTGTTCGGTGGGGAACGGTCCGAATAAAAATCACCCAAAACGAACGCCTACTCCCGTTTCACAGTATAATTCACTGTTCACGCGTGCGGATCGCGACGATTCGCGAACGGCGGGTATCCGTGTACTCGGCGACGGAACGAACACGATATTTCCGGTATCACGTCGGGTCCGGAGAACGCGGCGCCTCGGCGCGGTACTATGCCAAACGGGAGCGGAAGGCAAACTGGACCGAGCCGCGGAGTCTGGCTTTGGCAGCTGCGTGTTCGGTCTGGTGCCGCTTTCGCCGGCAACGAGGACGGCTACGACGACGCCGACGCCGACGCCGACGCTGACGCCGACGCCGACGCCGCTCGTAGCAACGATGTCGCGACATAGAAACCGCCGCGCCGCGCCGCACCGCGCCAGCCGTAGCGCCCTCATCTCCTCCGATTCTGCACCAATATTCCCTCACGAGCTGATCCTCTATTTCTCTCGTTTCACACCGCCTCGTCCTCCCTCTCCATCTTGATCGTTCCTTTCCCTCTTTCAGCCCTGTGCACACCGGCGCAACGTTACCGTTCGCCGTCTCCGTCGCGCCGCAGCCACGACCAGACCCTCCGTCCCTGTTCCTCCTCTCGCCGACTCCCCACTACCATATCGATCCTACGGGAAAGGCCCTCTGGTGCGTTCCATTTGCTTCGGCCGAGCGGAGGCTGCGAATCGCTCTCGTGCAGCTTGACTATTTGTCGGTGAAAAGAGTCGACCTGTCGGCGTCCGATGCTCCTTTCAATGGCCCACGCCGCTCCCCAGTGACCGCCGAGATGTTTCCCTACAGATCGGCCGCTGAATTTTAATCGGCACCCGGTTCTGATACACTGCGAGCCCCCGAACCTAACCCTCCGGCTAACCCCCGATCCCCTGAATCCGTGAACCCGTAACCTTCCGTACACCTAAGGCCCTGAACGTCTAAACTCCTGTGCCCCCAAAACCTCTGAACTCCTAAACTTCTGTAGCCCAAAACCCCTGGACCATTAAACACCTGTACCCCCAAAACGCCTCAACTACTAAACCCCTGAATCTCTAAACCGTTGCACCTGTACATCCCTGAATCCCTAACCGCCTAATTGCATAAACTCCTGAACCCCTGAACCCCTAGTCTACTAAACCCCTGAACCGCTAAACTCCTGTATCTAAATACTCCTGAACCTCTAAACCGCTGAACCCTTACAGCCCTGAACCCCCAGGGTCCTGAGTCCCCAAAAGCTTAGCCCCCTAAAACCCTGAACCGCTAAACTCCTGTAGCCCAAAACCCCTGGAGCATTAAACACCTGTACCCCTAAACGCTTCAACTAATAAACCCCTGAACCTATACAGCCTTGAACCCCTAGCCTCCTGAGTCCCTAAAAGCTTAAACCCCTAAACTCTAGTCCCCTAAAACCCTAAACCGCTAAACTCCTGTAGCCCAAAACCCCTGGACCATTAAATACCTGTACCCCTAAACGCCTCAACTACTAAATCCCTGAATCTCTAAACCATTGCACCTGTACATCCCTTCATCCCTAATCTTCTAATTGCCTAAACTCCTGAATCCCTGAACCCCTAGTCCCCTAAACCCCTGAACCTCTAAATTACTGTATCTAAATACTCCTGAACCTCTACACCCCTGAACACCTAGCCTCCTGAGTCCCTCAAAGCTTAAACCCCTAAACCCCTAGTCCCCTAAAACCCTGAACCGCTAAACTCCTATAGCCTAAAACCACTGAACCTCTACACACCTAGCCCCCTGAATCTGTAAAATCCTATACCTCTAAACTCTAAACCCCTGTTTTTAGCATTTTTAGGCTCTGGTATCCCCCTTTGCAGGTTTTGTTGCGCGAGGAAACGTTTTGTCTCAACGACGACGACGACGACGACGTGCGCTTCGATATCGGGAGTATTGGAGCGTCCTCCAGGGGCTTGATAACGGGAAGAACAACAGCTTGGACAGTGTCTTCTCTGCTCCGGGCTTCTTCGGGGTGCGCTCGTCACGTTCCCGCGATAAGAAACGGAACGATCGCGATCGTTGCGGATTGTATTGAAAGAGCCCGGCGAGAAAACAGCGAGGAAACGTCCCCTCGAAAATTGCTGTCAAAGGGGTGGGGGGACGGGGGCAAGAAACGGCGAGTTTACATTAATTCCGGAGACGATCCCTGGTTCTTGGCTCTACGTTGGCCACGAAACCGCTCTGCGGGATCGACGGCTGAATCTTAATCGAAGTTCGCCAGGGTCTGCGTTCTTATGACGACTAGAACGATCGTTTTCTTGCCATCGACGCGCAGGATATTGTCTCCCGAAAGGCGTGCGTGGGTGTCGGAAGTTTTACTTTCGGTGACGGCAAGGAGCCCGCGAGAATTTGCAAATAAAGTTTCTGCGAACTCGATACACGTATTTGCTTTCACCTAAGTATTCATATGGCGCGCGCGACTGTTTCGGATTCTGGGAAACGGCGGAACCATGACGGACGAAATTTTTATAAGAACGCTGTGATTCATGAAGAAATATTTAATGTGTTTCACTGGAGCTGAACGTGAACTGCAATTTCCATGGTGTGACATTGTATTTTTGGAAACCGATCTTTGGAAATTTTTACAGTACCAGATAGTTAACTTTCTTATAGAAGTTGAAGGTTCGACGGAAAATTTGTTTAAAGGATCGGTCCATGGCGGAGAAGCACACGGGAGATGAAGAGTTATCTCAGCCGATTACTTGTTCGCTTAACGATGCGATTATTATCGTGCGCGCGGCGGATTATCGTTGCGAAATGTAAGAGGTCTGAACGAGATTAAAGGATGTTACATTTGTTCGACAATGGTGCTCGTTACTGTTGATACCTGACCGGACCGTGAGCGGAGCGGCGGCACGGCGAAAGGGTTTTTCCAGCGGAAATTTGAGTGCACCGAATGAATCTGTTCTTCCGAGTGCCCGGGAGCGAAAATAGACGAAAGATTTGAAGCATTCCACTTCCCGCGTGAAAATGAGAAAAATAATCCACGCGGATGAACAGAGGCTGCGAATTGCTTTGGTGCCGGTGCACAAAGCCGAAAGGAGTAGCCGAGGCCGAAACACAATGCACTTTGCGCGCTTCTATTCTCTAGAGTGCCACGCATCATCGCGTCAACGAAAAAGGGGAGAAGTTATTTCAGAGGAGGAGTAATGTTCGACCGGTATTAGAAGGACTACAGGCGGCATTAATCCCTCACCTGCGCCCCGCGAAACAATCCTAATTGAAAACGACGCGCCGCGCTTTTCACGCGACTGAATCAGATCCGCTGAACTAAACCGAAGAACTAAAGAGACCGAAGAATCTGGCGAAAAGCTGATATCCGAACGATTCGAGCAGAAATTTCAATCGTGCGAAGACCAATTAGGATTAGGATCGCCAAGAAATTCCAGGCACAATTACACCGTGCCGATCAAATTAGATTGAATCGAGATTCGATACGGACCCACTCGAGCCAGCCTATTCAGGCTCAATTAGGACCGGTGTCGTCACGGTTTAAAACAGACCGTTTTTTGGCGAACGTTATCATAGCGCGGAGACCATTTGGTGGCACACGGTGTGCACATTCGTATGCTCTGCTGGCCGGGGATGTATTTCCGGTACATTAGTCGGTATGACTTAACGTCTGACATCCGGCGGGAGCCTTAAGCTGTTGCCCACTTGACAATGCAGAGTTATGCTAATAATACAGAGATGCTCACGTATCAAGGCTGTTTATCGGAATTGGTGCTTCATCAGGAATGCAACGCATAAATATTCCGCGAGAAGAGAAAAGGTACCAAACGAGAATACAGTTATCGATATATGTCAACAACACGGGTCTTGCAAGCGTCATGTATCGTCGAGGACTCTCGTGCTTCGCGGCCCCTCACAGGGTATACCCCGTGGTAGTGGGGACAATTCCGCGACATTTACCATCCGGACCTTGGCGACATATACAGGGTGCGGCCGAATAACATGTACAAGCGGACACGAGGTGGTTCCTTATGAAAGAATACGAACAAAATAGGGAATCAAATTTTTTCATTTAAGGCTCAGTTTTTTTTATTGAAAGCTTAATTGAAACTCCACATAGGGGATTATAAAGCTATACATTAGTAATATATGTACATCTTACTGTTAAGCATTAATAATGTAGGAACCGTAGAACACATTAGGTGTATAACACATAAGTACATAACTTTAAATCTTTAAATTACATTGCTTGAAAAAATTGAAAAGAAAATAACATGCCTGAATATTCGGTTCATAAAGTAACGATCTGATATTTAAGGGTGGAAACAATTTGAGCTTCCTCAATTTTTTCATGATTAAGGCTTAGTTCTCGAGAAAGTCGAGTTTGAAAATCCGATGCGTAGATATGCTGTCACGGCTAAGTTACGGTTCGTCGAGCAACGTATAATACGTATCGTGTTCGTAAATAATGATCTGAGATTTCTTCTTGTAGGTTATGTGCCTAAGCAGTTAGTTTTCGTTTATCTCACGATGATGTACACGAACAGGGAATACGTTGATATGATCCGAGCTTTGGGCATCGGATTTCCAAACTCGATTTTCTCGAAAACTAAGCCTTAAATCAACAAATTTTATTCCATATTGTAGGAATAGGTTAGGTGAAAGCCAAGCGGTTAGGTGTCACAGTGAAGTTTGCTCGATAACGTATTTATTGAACTCGTACAATTATCTCTCATTTATCTCTTACAAACGGCTCTTCTCTCAACTCTCTCGTTAAACTATTAAACTCTGATTCCTCAACTCTAACTCTTTTACTCTCGCTCTGTCTCTTCTCGCGACTGCGATCTACCTCGAATCGCTCGACAGATCGTCGTCAAAATACATAAACAAAATCTAGATCGCTCGGGATCGTTGCATCTTTCTTCTTGCCTCTCTCACACACTCGTGCTCTCTCTTTCATGCTCATTCGCACACGCTCGCTCGGGCATGTCGTATCGACATTAATGTTCGCCCTCGAACGTCTTGTTTTTTGCACCGCCACACTTTTGTTCTTATTTTTTCATAAGGAACCACCTCGCGTCCGCTTGTACATGTTACTCGGCCACACCCTGTACAGAGAAATCACTGTACTAAGCAATTATTTGAGAATGTTGTATTCGTAGAGGACATGTGGAGCAATAATGTGCCAAGTATGGTAGCTGAAATGTATGCCCGAGAGGAAACATCGTTACAATCGGCAACAAGAGTCAAGCACGAGACCTTCGATAATCACGTTAGCCGAGCGAAGCGATTATAGGGCGGCGGCGGCGCAATTTATCCGGCTCGGTACTGGCTTGCGCCCTACTTATTTCCAATGGAGATATGGAGTAAATGCCGAGATGCTTCAGGGGCTTCTGTACGCTCGCAAACAGACTAAATGTTCGTGCGCCGTGCTATTAAGTGGGCGACAACCTGTATCCGCGCAGCCCACCAAATTGAAATACGCCCAATAAACGTTCTTAGGCCTGACCCAGAGTTAACTGCCAATCCGAGCGATAGAGCAGAGTCACTTTGCGAAGCTGTGTCATCTAAGTGGTGCCCGATCTACTATATTTGACGCAACTCGCTTGCGAACACTCCCAAGTGCCGTCTAACCGAAACGCTTCTGAATCACTATCCCCTTTGAATTTCACTTTGGACCGCTTCGGCTCGAGAGTTCTATCTTGGTATACCCTCGAATCCCGTGTTATCGATGTTTGAGGCGTATTGAACATACTTTTCGTGGATTCGAGCTGTAACCAATTAGAGCTGCACCGCACCAGCTGTACCTGCAGTTAGTCTAGTTTTGATAGTGCAGCCACACCTGGAGCATCCGGACCCCAAAACCTAGCAGTCTATCTGAAATTTACAGAGTGTGAAGCACCGTCAACGACAGTGCTGAAAGTCAAAAACAGTGGTGAAATGAATCCCTTAGTGCACGTTAACTAACAGGCAAAGTGCATTAGACGTGACCAAACAAATTATTATAAAAACTACACTTGAAGACAATGCGTTATTTCAGAGGAAAGGTTAAATGCATATTTTCACCGATAATATAGCAATTCTAATATAATATTTATACCGATAACAAAACAAATCTTCTCAAATCACTGTAGTGAGGAAAAAAGAAACGACGAAAAGGAGAATCCAACGCAACACTAATTGGAGTAATACGCATCCGCAGTAACAAGTCTGTGTACACAATAAAAGTGCAATCATTGAAAGGTTCGTTCCGAATTCGAAAACACGAATCGGCGAAAAGGTCAGCCGATTTCTCAGAAGCACGGAGCTTTCTATGTCGCAGCGATGTCTCGAAATTTGGGACACGGTTCCTTTCGTAGCTCGGCAAAAAATCGCGGCGGACTTCGGAAAGGATTGTTCGATGCTGCTGGAGATCGCGCGTCATAAAGTGAAAAGAGGAGAAGCAATGCATCGAAGGCAAGGAGAGCTCGAATGAAAGTCGAGGATCCGCTACGATTGCTTCAGTAAGCAACGACCCCAATGAAATTCAGCTGTTTCGTGGAATTTCGAGGGAACAACGTTTCGAAGATGTTTGGGGAAAATCAAGAAGGTCGAACGGGACGCCGATACGATCGATCGGATCGGGGAAACTTTCGTTCGACGTCCGTTAAAAGAGAAACAGAATCGGAATATATTTTTTGTTGTCTTCGCGGAGGAACGGCCAGCGGCAGTAAACCGGCTGCAAGAAATACTTTTGATGGATCGTTTAATGCTAGAGTGTGTCTTCCACTTGCTCCATCTGTATCTGCAAAACATCCGAAATTTCTTGCGTCACGCTCCATCATTAATCAGCGTGGATCCACGCTCTAATTATTGCCCTTATATTAACTGGTTCCTCCTATCAATCGGTTTCTTTGGGCGCCGGTGACGTGCAAGAAAAACGCATTGCTCGAGGTGAATGATCGCCGGCCCCGGGCAAAAAGACATCGCGAATCGAGGCCACTTGACTTCTGCCTTCGGAGCCAGGTTAGATTAGTCACGCGCAATTATCTTGCGCTCGTTGCCAATTTGCGTCGAGGCGATAACGCGAGATATTCGAATTCTTTAATCACGCCGTGAACTCGTTAACCCGTATCAACTTCCTCCTTTAAGGCATGTCGCGTGTCGACGTCGATGCTTAACGCTTTATCATCGCGATCCTGCGTAAGCCCGAATCGAATTAACTCGGAACCGAAGGAATCGAATCAAACACAATCGAGCCTGTGGTGACAGATTAGACCAACCCAGCGCCGGAAGAACTGAGTCAGACTAATCCAAGAACTGGGATTAGACCGTTCTATGTATCGAGAGTCTGATCAACTCGGAGCTGAGGAACGTGTGTCGGATCAATCGGGCACGGAGAATGTGGAGTCAGGACCTGCTAGAAATGAGGATGTCGAGTCCGTTGGAGCTGCCCGAGAAAGAGGAACGCGAACAGAAACAGTTCCGGACGTATTCGCATAGATTCGCATAGATCAATCCAGGGCAGAAAAAGTCTAGCCTACAGGAATAATGACTTCTGGGCAAACAGGAAACCAGTACAATACGTTGCGCTAAAACTGTAGCCACCGTGTCGGTAGCATCATGAATAAAATCCCAAACCGTATTTACTTGAAAGTCTGGGGCGAAAACATGTTCGGGATTTGGCTTCAATGAGAAATGATCCGGCTCCTCGAAAATTCGATTTGCCTGCGTCCGCGCTGGTGGGGGGCGCAACAATGGACGAGCCAAAAGTTTCGGGACGAGGGAATCTCCAAATTTCTGATGGTTCGGCCGCAATGCCACGGCGAAACCGATTTCGTGGCGATTCAATTCTGCAAGAAAGAAAGTTCGCCGGCAGATAGAACGCACCGACGCGACGTCGACGTCGACGACGAGGACGACGACGACGAGCATATCGGCTGTTGGACAGAAAGAGGAAGAGACGGGGATAGGGTTGACGAGGCTACGGTTAGTAGGAGGCACTCGCCGAGGGGTCGAAGTTTCGCGAGAGTGGAAAGTTCGATGATCGTGGCTCGAGAACGAGAACTTCCGTAAGATCGTCACGAGCTTCGGCCTATTCTCGACAATTTGATTCCGGAAGAGACACTTCTCCGCGGGAGTACTTCGATGTCGAGCTGATTGCGCTGCGCCCGCGACGCCCTGGGAACCCACCCCCGACGTCGATGCCTGGCCGACTATTTAATGTCGAAAATTGATCGGATGTGCTGGAAACTCGAGGGGAACCGCGCCGAGAGAAAATCACCCCGGCTCCGAAATCCTACGATACTCCAGGTTCGTCGGCGTATGAAAAATTTAGAACAACTTCGAATCCCCGATCCTAGACCTCGACGTTTTACGGCGTCGCATAATACCAAGTTCCGTTTCATTCCGATGAAACGCCCTCGAGCCGGATTCTTAACGATCACTCGAGTTTAATTAGAATCGTAGGTGAGAGTCCACGCTCGATAGACGCTTTTTTAATAATGCTTCAACGGAATCTGAAACACACTTTCAGGCAGAAAGGTTTTTATACGAAGTGCATGGAACCGTCTCTCGATTTTGAATGAAGTGGTCCCAAAAGTAATGCGAATTTTTTCCATACTTTTAGGACTGTTGAGTCGTGACCCTCAACGGTAAGGGTTGGGTATCTGTCAGCAGATTTAATAGACTAACAAACTAATAAACTAATATGCTTTCGGTTGGTAAGCGTCCGGGACAAAAAGCCGATTAATAGGCTACCGGTAGGTAAAGTGTTAATGTCGAAATTGACCAGTTGAGCATCGACAAACCCTTGGCGATTTCAACAAGGACTTTCCCAAAATCGAATGTTCGGTGATACATTTTGAATTGAACAAGATTTCTGCGGCACACTACAATTTTTCAAAGAAAACGCCGACGTTATTCCATGGGAAAATTGTGTTGCTACAAAAGAAGACTACTGAGCATCCTGTTGGTACATCCAAATTATTGAAAATCGTAGGACCCTAATGGGTAAAGTGGTTAGATCTTTTGAAAATGAAGAAATTTGTCATCTATTCCGAAGTCACGATAAACACCGATGTTATCACGAGCATCAAAAATTCTATGGGAAACTTGTGTTGCTACAAAAGAAGACTACTGAGCATCCTGTTGGTACATCCAAATGACTGAAAATCGTAGGATCCTAATAGGTAAAGTGGTTAGAACTTTTGAAAATGAAGTCATCTATTCCGAAGTCACGATAAACGCCGATGTTATCACGAGCATAGGAAATTCCATGGGAAAATTGTGTTGCTACAAAAGAAGACTACTGGGCATCCTGTTGGTACATCCAAATTATTGAAAATCGTAGGACCCTAATGGGTAAAGTGGTTAGATCTTTTGAAAATGAAGAAATTTGTCATCTATTCCGAAGTCACGATAAACACCGATGTTATCACGAGCATCGAAAATTCCATGGGAAAATTGTGTTGCTACAAAAGAAGACTACTGAGCATCCTGTTGGTACATCCAAATTATTGAAAATCGTAGGATCCTAACAGGTAAAGTGGTTAGATCTTTTGAAAATGAAGTCATCTATTCCGAAGTCACGATAAACGCCGATGTTATCACGAGCATCGAAAATTCCATGGGATAATTGTGTTGCCACAAAAGAAGACTACTGAGCATCCTGTTGGTACATCCAAATGACTGAAAATCGTAGGATCCTAATAGGTAAAGTGGTTAGATCTTTTGAAAATGAAGTCATCTATTCCGAAGTCACGATAAACGCCGATGTTATCACGAGCATAGGAAATTCCATGGGAAAATTGTGTTGCTACAAAAGAAGACTACTGGGCATCCTGTTGGTACATCCAAATGACTGAAAATCGTAGGATCCTAATAGGTAAAGTGGTTAGATCTTTTGAAAATGAAGTCATCTATTCCGAAGTCACGATAAACGCCGATGTTATCACGAGCATCGAAAATTCCATGGGAAAATTGTGTTGCGACAAAGTCCACGAGCTGGTAACAGGCTGACCCAGAGGACACTCCAGTAACTCCTCCAGAGTTTCGGCGGATCGAAGAACTTCGCCGGTCCTTTGGAACTTGCCCCAGCCCTGAGAATACGACCACTTGCTGCTCTACTCTGGCTCCCCTAGATGAGAACTTTTGCTTTTCTGCCAACGGCATTACCTTATCTTCTATCCACTGTCCTCCGTTTATCTATCCTCGTCTCTCCGCTAACACGCCGGAGCCCAATCTTAATTACGCGATTACACCGAGAAAATCACACAGCGCGCCCTAAGTCCACAAATATTTTTCGATATTTCTTGGAATCATAGGCAGGCTCTATTGCCGTTTACCATTACGCGTAAATGTCCCATTTTCCGATTTCTCGTTGCCGAAATCGAGACAATCAAGAAAAATTCTTGCTCGGTAAACACCTAAGAGAAAAAACGGGTAACATAGTGCTGCGATTAAATCGATAAGGCGACGGGAATAGGCTGCATAAAACTCGCACGACAATGCAGGAAGTCAACGTACTCCGTGCAATAATGCACCGTGACTGTTGGTTCGGATAACATATTTTCTAGCGAGCTGGGGAGGAAGCTAAGCAACTCGAGGACGATAGGTGTTGCGTTACGTTAATGACTAATTTCCTCCGGCTTGCCAACAGTGTTGTGCTTGATTAGAAAATCCCCGCCGTCGATTAACCGACTTGTATGTTGCAGCCTCATTAATAGTGACGGCGAGGCGGTTGGACCTCAGGCGCAGACATTAAACGGAGTTTGGATTTCAGTTCCTTGTAACAGAGTGGCCGAGCGGGGTACCAGTGTCAGCCGTCTGATAACCTTCGGCCGGAATCCTTGATTTTGAAGTACCGTGCGCTTAGGCGAGCTGCCTGCCTCACGGTGCAACTTCGATCATCGCGAAACGAATAGTAAGTTCGTCTACCTCGTCGAGTCTGTGCGTCAGCAAAAATTGATCCTTCGCAGCAAACGGATCATTCTACGTCAGCCTGATCGCTATCGTGCAGGTAAGCCTCGGATTAAGACGGCAGCATGATTCACTCTACACGGTCCGAGAAGTTGAGAAATGCTCGGTAAACGATCGCAGCATGTGAACATAAATTTGCGATGTTGAATTAATACACATCCGACCGGCAATTTTTCTCTGTTCGTTCTTTTAGCACTTTCGAACGAATTATGATTTCGTTGATGTCCACGGATTATTTTCATTCATTTAAGTTTCCGAAAACTCGAGTGATTCAGTCGATCTTACTAGTCACTTGTGTGTTACTGTAAATCAGTTCAAACTGCAATCCGACTAAATTCATTTCGATTTAAACGAACTAGAGTCATTTGTCTAGTGCAAAGCACAAACGATTAACTTTTTATGAAATAGAATCACGTCAATTTTAATACATTAAATCAGGTGTTTCTTCAAGTTTCACAAAAACCGAGTCCAGACATTTTGTTCAACCTAAAAGACTTCGATTTATTCACTACCAATAATACGAGTCTGTTTTTTATAATCGACCCATTCTCCGTTAACTACTTCTGCAATCACGGACCGTACTGAAAATATTTTTGTCGTTCAGGCTCGGCCGTTGGTTGATAAATTTCCGTTTAAAAATATTCCCGGGCATCGAGCACGAGAACGGCGGTGTTGGTGTAGAAACCTCTATACAAAACAAAGGACAATACAACGGTCAATCAGTCGATCCGGTAACAATCAAGGTTTCGATTATAACGGTGACCTCGATCGCGAAAAGTGGTTCGTTTTATTCTAACTCGGTTCCCCCATTTGCATCGAATTTGTAACAACATTTCCCGGGGAATTGCTGTGCGTTAACGGGACCGGGGGAACAAGATATCGCGAGCAGATTCGCTCTTAGGAATCCATTCGTCGAATCGGGCCGCGCGATCGCAGCGTATTCCGCCGCGAACCTCGCGAAAAAGAGAGAATAATTCCCGGAACGATCTCTCTCCGTCGGGAACTCTGAGTCCCCGTGATAGCCAGAAGAATATATCGTTAGAATCGCGATGGTGGCTGCGCCCTGGACGGACGTCTCGTCGCACCATCGAGAAATCGATCCGTCGTTCATTATCAAGTAGACCGACCGCTTTCGCGAGTCTCCCGGCGATCCTCCGCAATTTCGCTGGAAACTTTTCAACGGCGTCCGGCGCTAAATACGCCTCGGCTCGCCTCAATCACGCTAATTGAAGACTCCTCCGGGCGTCCTATGCACAAAACCGTCTGACGATCCTCCTTTTCCTTTCCTCGCGGACCCGACGGGCCTCCACGCGTCAAATTGTCAACGCTGATTGCAAGGACCGGAGGCACAAAGCTGCCGCGTCGCGACAGGCTAAGTGAAAATTAAAACTTCGTTTGGAGGGACGAGTATGCATTGGGACCGGGCGAGATGAAACGGTGTCAGTACACCTCCTGTATTAACACCAGACAATTAACGCCCCCGCCTTGGATAAACACCTAGCAGGATTAAGCCGGCACGCTGTTAGCCAAGCTCATTTTACTATAGTCGGGCGCATCGGGCTTATACGATGCTCTACAGTGATTCATTCAAACGCCGCCATTTTAGGGGGAACGAGCTGGAACGTTCTGAACTCTTGTCCTGAATTCCCGTTGTATGTCAACGACACGAGTCTCGCCACCGTCGTGTGTCGCACAGAAGACATACTTCGTGACCTCTCGAGTATACCACGCGTTAGTGGGGATAACTCCGCGACGTTTATCGTCTAGCCCTTGGCGACGTATACAGAGAAATCGCTATACCACTTTCTCATTTTATTTTCATTTGTGTAGAGACGTCGTGGAATCGGGCATTGAACCGAAATTGAAGCTTTCCATTATGTTTTTTCTTTGTTTTTCTTTTTTCTTTACTACTTACCCTCCTTTCTTTTTACCCGATATTCATTTTTATATCCGTCCGTGCCATCTCGAACTCCTAACTTATCTCCGTCATTCTTATAGTTTTCAGAAGTTCGAGGAGTTCCAGGACCATCGAAAGTTTCCTGCGTCGGAGGACTCCGCGACTTTCAAGGTTTCGAAGGACACTCAACTCGACTGAAAATTCTTTATTGTGAGTAGAAAATACGTCGCCGAGCGCGCGCGAGCGCGTTTCTCTTTCGAAAATTCCTTTCTTATCGATACAGCTCGTGATCATCGAATTAAGACACGGTACTGTGTCATAAGTGATATACCTGTAGCTACTGGAAACCTTTATGCAAAATGAAAATGTTGCACGTTTGCTCGGAGTTTCCAATTTAACAGATGTGAAATATATTGAATCTGTTGAGCGATGTTATTAGTATAAACGATTGCGTATAAAGAAATAAATATTTTTCATTGAATAGTTTTATTCTTTTTTTTTAACTAGTTCTTTTGGAGAAGCCATTGTGCAAGGTATTAATTCACAGTACGTCTATTTCGATTTTCTCGAGTTACTTGCCCGTTCAAGGGGCTTTCAGGATCAAAGAGAAGCCTAAACTACCATTATTAGCTTCCTACGGGGTACACTCTGTCGAAGTACCATTCAAGATCACGTGACTTGAAGCTGAAAAGCTTTCAAGATCAAATGAAAAGATCTAAGATTCGAAATCTCGGTCGGATATCAAGCCCCCGGCAGGGGGGGGGGGATTGAAGACGAAAAACGAAAGTCCTATCCAGCGAGAAACTTTAAATCTACTTCACTGATTCCTCTGAACTGAAACAAATGATCCCGCAATTACGTTTCTTGTCCAGCCATCCGAGCGGCCATGCAACACTGACTAGTTTTTAGCTGTGTGCTACTCTGGACGACCATTTTAGTACTTGGCAAGAGAAATGCACGAGACTTTTCGCAAATATTTCTTCCAGTCTTACATTAGACTTGGATGTGTCGGAAGAAAAACATCTGTGACTAACAACTTCCCTAATTAAATCGTTTCTACGTTTTAAGTGTATTCTGTCGCTTTTCGCTTGACGAGTATCTTCATTTAACGAGTTGCTAAAAATTGAATTCTATTGTTTGACGGCATGCGCTCTATGTATGTCGTCGAGATCTGGTTGATGAATGTCGCGAAATTATCCCCACTACAGCGACGCCAATTATATTGATTCGTGACGCGAGTAATGCGACTATTTTGGCGTGTGCATTGGTGGAAAAGAAATCTTGGGTGACGAGACACTACGGAAAATGTTGGATGCAATTCTTTCGTTAATTTTTTTACTGCTGCCATTGGAATTTGTCCAAAAATAGTCCGTAAAGTGGTTCTACCGACCGTCTTAGACCAATTTCAAGAGTCGCTCGTGCTAATAATTTCTGCACATACTTCGGTCATGTATTTTTCCGCAAAAGCTACCTTCATTTTAAACGTTCATTCAGACATTAATTTTTGTGCGAACCGTGGCGTTGAGCATAATTTCCAAACTTTCTTCACGAACGTATAATTAATATTCAAACGAGAGGTGCTTATGAAAGAGAAATTGAAATATTGGAAACACGCCCGTACATTATACGCTTTTTATACTCTTCAAAGCAAAATCTCAAACGAACAGTGTATTTTTCACGAACGAGTAAGTTTCTACTAGATTGTACTCAAACTCAATATTTTTCGTGGAGGGCAGATATTATTTCGAATGTTTTCCCGACTGGCGCATTTACGGACCATTATTTCTCCAGTACAAGTATCTTAAAAACACAGACGGCATTAAAATAAAGCCGCTCGGCGCGCGTTTCACAATTAATCGTGAATCGAAGGTTTTATCGCAATTTAAACGAATTTCACCATGTGTAACGGAATTTTCCAAGCAATTTGATAGTACGACATCCGCGGCGCTTTGAATACGGCCCTCTGCTAGAGAATTAAACCGTACAGTCCGATTTACGTTACGCAGGATTTTCCCGGGGGCTCACCACGACCTTTCATTGGCCCGTTTTATTGTAAAGTTGGTACTCGCCTGAAGGCGACGTTCAGGACTCTGCCTGCCTGCCTGCCTGCCTGCCTGCCTGCTTTATCTGCGCTTTCACTTCGACGACCACAAGTGAGCAAAACGCTTTAACTGTGCGAAGACACCCGACTTTCCCTCGATACGAGTCGTTTAACAGACGAGAATGGGTCGAGTGTTACGCGGAATTTAGTTAGGTGATAAGCGAACGTTTTGCGTTCCCCGTGAATCGTGACTGAAAATCGTTAAAATTATAGTTCTCTGCGACGACGTTTATTCTTCTTTGTATACGACATTCTCACGTGTTCTACGGTATGCTTGAATTCGTAAAATTAACTTATGTACAGTCACAAGCTCTCAGAGGACTATTTCAAAAAGAAAATAAGCGAATTTTAACCGGAGGAGCGCGTGAAGACTAATACGCGAAATTACAATTAGAGCACTTACTATACTGTAGGTACGTAAATATACGCGGTAAATCAAGTAATTCGTTAGCGTTTAGATGTAGTATATGGTTAAATATATTAAACGATTTTCGCGAAAGAAGTCTCTAATTCATCAATAAATTCCGTTCGTGGTGCATTCTATCGATTCCAATATTCCGCACTTTCAATAATGTATGAACAGGTTAAAATAATTTTTATTGGAAGTGCTGTTTATCTCGTTTTCTCTTAAAGGATATTTACCAAAAGTGGTTTCCAATTGAACGCTTATTTGGTAAGTTATTTAATATGCAACCGCATCTGCCGCATTGACCACGAAAATAAGGGACCACAATGTTCGTATATTCCCGCGTTATTGTCACCGGGATGTATTCGCGTAATACAACCTACATTGATCGAGAAGGGTGTGCTGTGTACCGTTGAAAAATATTCCCAGTGCTTTTCATTGGAAGGATTTATGGCCGATACTATGGCCAACCGTTTCACGTACGTATGTATATACACGTGAAACGGAACGGTCGATAAGTATATTAAACTCCTATATTAAACTGCGTTTTTATTGGCTTATTTGCACGTTCTGGAAGTAACGCAATCTATCCAATATCGTAATGAATCGAAAGAATTCAGACGATCCGGAAATCTTGTAATATACCGTGTAATGTTATGTATAGGCTTCCGTGAAAAATTCGAGTACATTCGACAATTCTCTTTTTGTTTGCTTTTGAAATATGGTGAGCAATTTTTCACGTTCCCCATTTTTAATGGCGGAGAGGTAAATTGCGTTATACCAATTTCCAACGTGTAATTCAATTGAATATTCAGCTGGCGATTCTCATTGACCTAAACAGAGATTTATAATTGGCACGGAATTTATAGATGGTCGGAATAAATCAGAATTAAGCAAGGTTCAATTAGGAGGGAATCCGTGAAAATATTTTCCATTGTTCAGCGATCTGGAACTCGGAGCTCATGATAATTCTCAAAGATCCTGAGGTGTACTGTTAAACCTTACAATCTGGAAGACGCTAAGTACTTCCAGATCTGTCAGGATCCCCGAAATGCTCCAACCCTTCCGGGAAATCCATAATCCATCGACCTCATTAAACTTCCCAGACCCGCAGGACTCTCAAATCTTCTGAGGCCTGGAGACTACCCAGGTCTCTTCTACGTAGCCCCAAATCTCGCGGAGCCGTACTGTGCCGACGATCCTTCTGAGACCTTCGAAATCATTCAATCATTTAAAGCGACGCGTGTATGTCGAAGTACTTTCAACTTTCTACGCGTCGCGAACATTTGATACTGTCGGTCCTTACGACATCTTTCGATCTCCTTCGAAAATTTCCGACACGTTCCTGGGATTTTCAGTAGTTTTCAAATCTACCATCTTTAAACTTTCCACAGCAGCATTACACTTTAAACACAGATTCTCTAGTTCTACCAGCCGTTGGATTGTTTCAGTAACAACTAAAATACATCGAAAATTTTCTACGGGGAGAAATGGACCACGCAACACCCCCTAAACACGAACGCATCTTTCTCGTCCACCCTGCTGTCTGTTTCCCAGAGACACGTAACACTGTTTCACAGTAAACCAACGTCCCTTTCACCGCGTTTCAATCTCACACCTAAAAGACACTAAACTACAGCCCGCTTCACGCTTGATCATGCGTGTAAGGTCAAGTTGAATATCGGCCGTGTCATTGGCTTTGTCGCCGTTCTAGGGTTAACGAAAAAAAAAAAGAAAAAAGAAAAGAGAAGAATATGGCTCGACAGAATATCGATCCGGCAAGTTCACCGCGTGCTAAACAAAAATCTAGAACGTACCGGGTGTTGCAAAATTATGTATCGCGACCGCCACGAGATTCGACACAGCGTGAACAAAGGAAGAAGGAAAAATTCCCGTTGAAGCACACTTTTTATTTCTTTCCCGATAGCGTGTCTGATAGTTTCGTCGCTGGATGTGTAATCGACACGAGACGTTGAACAACAAGTTTTTTCATTTTCATCGACGTTCGCAGGGCTGCGCGTCGGTGCGAACAGAAGCGTCCGCGGTAGCAACAGCTAAAAGCAGCAACAGCAACAGCAGCAGCATTGAACATAAGAAAGCGCTCTCGCGAAAGAAACGGGACGGCAACTTCGACAGTTGACGGAGAGCCGGTTGTATCTCGAGGAAGAGTAGACGGGCAAAAGGATTCTATTGCTCGAATCCACTGTTCCAGTCTCTCCCCGGCGTTGGATGCCGTCCGGGTTATCACGCTTCATAAATCTTCCGGAGGCGTGGAACCGATGCGAGAAGCCCCGAGTGCCGGGAGAGGAGGACTGTTTCTCCGCGTAACTCCGCGCCGCTGCCTCCGCGCTCTGGCTCTGTGGCCTCGAAGTTCAGCTGATTCGCCAACGAACTCACCGGTGACACGAATAACTTCCGGGATAGAGGGAAAACCCGGGAGTACCCGGGAGTTATCCGCAGCTGTAAATCCGTGTCGTTACGGCGATATCGAGTCGCGCGGCCGACGAGATTGCGAAAATATAAAGAGGAAAATAGGAGGACGCGAAGAAGGATGTGTAGCTGCCAACTATACGGATGGGTTCCACGCAATTTGCAGACCCGGAATATATATTGCCGACGAGTATTATCGGTAACGAGACCGACGAGCGCCCGGAGTTTCCGTGTCCGTGTGCGTAACACGCTCGGATTGCCGGCAGCTCTTCCGCGCGAAATTTTCATCCTGATCGTAACGCGGAACGCCCGACGAGGCGCGATCATCCCCTACACGCCGAAAGAGATCACCTACTGCACTCCTCGGTTGCAACGATCGAACCACCCCGCCAGATGCAATTTATACCCTGCCCGGGAAATGGATACGCGTATCGCGCCGGTAATGAGAGTTACCGAATCGAACTCGAACTGAGATCAACATCATCATCGACGACAGACAACTGAGACTATACGCTCGATTTTCTGACACGCAAACTCCCCGAATCACGAAATTATACAGGGTGGTTGGTAACTGGTGGTACAAGCGGAAAGGGGATGATTCTACGCGAAAAAAGAAGTCGAAAATATAGAATAATAGTCGAAATATAGATACCTATATCTTCCGAGCTACTAACATCGTCGAGATCGCGAAGAATTTCGAATCCCTTCCCCGTTCAGCGCAACTTCAAACTGTCTTAGAAGCTCGTGTTCTTAATTACTTCGGAAAATTTGCAAATGGGTCAATGAAACTATCGAAGTGTCGGAGACTGTTGGATTACTCTCCATTTTACCTGAAGACGGTCAAAAGATACTTAATACTGCGACATTTGTGTACTCAATGCTATTATACCACACGATTCTTCAGACTGTTGAATTACTTTCCATTTTGCTTGAAGACGGTCAGAAGATACTTAATACTGCGACATTTGTCTATTCGATGCTATTATACCACACAATTCGTCATAGAAATCAGTAAAGATTTAGCTCGGCGCCCTAGGTATCTCTTCTACAGGGTGGTTGGAAACTTGTGGTACAAGCGGAAAGGGTTAATTTACAACCTCTAATTATTGCCAAACATCCTAATCTAATAATTGAACGTTCCTACACGATACAATCTTACCGCTCGGTTTGTATCAATTAAATTATATAAGTTACGAGGCTTACTAATCTTAAATTCAGATCAACAAAGATTTCCAAACATCAAAACAAATTGAAACCATATTCTTGGGGTAACAACCCCTCGCCGGCCTCTCGCGTTGCTCGCAGCCCTGCCTCGTAACATAAACATGCTTCGACTAGTTCTGGAAATGTGTCCACTCAAAAATAGCTTCGTCGAAAGAGAGTCGTAAATTACGTTGGCCGTTTGCACGAAAGAAGAGCTCTTTTGTGTGCGTACGACCGGGCGCTGCAAACGTCTTGTAACAGAAAAAGAAAAGTTATAAATAGGATTTACTCGGACTTGTTGAGATTTTTCTTATTACGCGCTTCGACGAGGGAGTTCGTTAGCAAAGTTCCAGTGTTAATTATCAGAGTTCTCGGGGACTGCTTGAGAGCCCGCCATATGTTCCCGCGAACGTTACCAATTTCTGTAATCGCGCCTGGAGGCAGATGGGAAAGATTTAAACGGCCATGCTTCCCCTTTAAACGCAACGGTGTTTCGTAAAAACGTAAGTCCCCACTTAGAAGCATATAGGCTTTCCATGTTTTTGCGGCGGCGCAACATTTATAACATCTATAAATCGCGGCGCGGGCAATCGTGCGAGTCAGGGCTTGACCAGCTGTTTCACGTAACGATAAAAATTTTACCCCATCGTCTAGATTGAAGCCGGGCTACGAGGGCGATTTCTGTGATATCGCGTGGGAGGCGAGCGTTAGCTCCGTCGCGTAAAAAGCCGCGCGGCACATGGCGGGCGGGCCTTTCGCCGGTTGTATCACTGCCGAGCCCGGCGGAGCATCGTGGCCCCCGAAAAATATCGGCCAATCACGCGTTCAAACTATTTACTAGTTGATCCCAGGGTTTATGATTAGATCCGACAGGCGATGTACTAAAATTCCACGAAAGTTTTACGCGCCAGTTCGAATTCCTAACGTGTTCGAACGCTATGGCGAACGATCGCCATTAATACCGGATGCCTCCAAGCCGTTGACGGTTACAATCGTAATGAATGTTAAACGATCGATTAAATAATACACCGTGAGGGCACGCAAGAATAATTACATGAAGTGTAATTGGACGCAACGTTGATTGGGAAAGTTCAATTTGCTAACGAACTATTTAGAATTTTATGGAACTGCGAAATGAACTTTTACCAATTTCATTAGTCGAATGGTTAATTGACATGTAATCAATTTTTTAAATTAGTGTTTACAGAATAGAACCATTTTACAATTACGTTTTTGAAGAGAGTTGTATACACCAATACGACAGAGGTTATAACTACATGGACTATTAATTTGGAGTCTTCAAGCTTTAGAACGAGGTTTGTTACCGTACGATTAATTTCGAGGAAATTACAATAGGTTAAATATCGACAGTTTCTCGAGAATCGGACACTCGTTGGTTTCGATGTCATTAATAATTATAATGCTATCTTACAACCGTTGGAAATTGGTGTAGCAAAATCGGTAAATCGAGCGGCGCACCTGTGCGGTCCGGTAGCAGACAGTTCGAATGCTGCGCCACAGGTGATCGAACCGCGGTCAATCCATGATCAAACCACCACTCGTGACGCAACCGTCACAGGTTTCATTCAGCAAACCACAGATCGACAGTCGGGTTCGCCAAAGAAGCCAGCGACGTAAAAACCGATATAATCGAGAAGTGAATAATATTTCACCGAACAAATCCGAGTCGTAGAAATAGACTATATGAAATGGACAATGCCTTTGGCTGAATGAAAAATAAATGGAACAATCGATATAATTTAAATATTATCTTAAGATAAAGCACCTTATTTTCCTACAAAATCAAAACCAACTACATGTTTTAAAGAAGCAATATGTATTCCTTTGAAACCTATTGAAAAAAAGTGGAAGCAATTCGGTTGTCTAATGATGAAATAAAAACTAATAGTACGAACTTCTTTCTCGCAAACGAAATGAAATAAGGAAAAATATCCTACGACAGATGAATGTTCTTGCACGCTAATGATACGCTTAATTTGACTCACTCATTG